>BJCM01136826.1:0-10228 GCA_018326385.1 Flaveria bidentis
ATATGGATGAATATAGAGCAAAAGGTTGCTGCCAAAGTTCATAGATATTTATGGGATGCAAATATTGGATTGACCTGCATCTCAAATATTACTACATGGAATCTTTCTGATTGATCATAAGTAATTTTGAATAAAGGCGAACATCATTTGGTATCCTCTGACCTGAGACACATATTAGGTCTTGATATTTACCGAATATTATACTTTGACTTAGATTTTTGCTGTTCTGAAACATGGCAGTACATAAGTCTGAGTTCAGGTATGATATAAGGAAATTGTGAGAGACGTATGTTGTCAAGATGGGATTTGTTCCTCTTATTCATTAAGAGTAAGATGTCTAAGGCCTGATAAAGTTAAATCATTGGAGAATGATCACTTTGTGTCTCTAGGATTTAACCTGACATCTGCGACAAAAGGATAGATGATTGTTTCACCAAAAACCTTTCAAGTATGGTACTTGAAGAGGATGATGTTAGTTAATGGCACTTAGTCATACGTATTAAGGGTAGTAAACCGTTGTTAGGCAGTATTTACTGCTTCCATCAATCTTCTATGAATCTTGTGCAAGTGGGAGATTGTTGGATCTTGTATGCCCAAGACACATACAAGATTGATGTGGTTAGTATGTTATGATCCAAGTCGGTTCATACCTAATAACAAGCTAAACAAACACCAATATATGTTTATTTGTTGATGAGATCATAAAAATAAATATTGACACCTATTTAGAAAATTGGTTTCCTAGAACTTTTCTTTGTAAAAGAACAATATTATATGGATAATTTGTTCATGAGAATTTTATTTGTTTCATTATTTAAGTTGGTTAAATAATAACAAATAAAAGTGTGTTAATGTTATAAAATTAAAATAGGTTTTAATTTTATAAACTAATAACTTAAAAGAGTGCAATTTTCTAAAATTACAAAATGGGGGGAAACCCATTTTGTAAAAGCATTTCGGCCACCGTCATGGGTGAATGAGGGGTCCTTTTGTTTGTCTTGGAAACTTGAGTTTATCCACTCTTGCACTCTTCTAAGAACACACCTTCTCTCTCACACACAAAAACAAAGTATTCTCTCCAAAACTAGAGCTGAAAATTCGGATTGAAGGCTTCAAGGACTGAAAAATTTCGGATCTTTCAAGGAGCATTGGTAGAGAGTTGAGGTGTTGTGCAACCTAACTTGCAAGGTGTTTGAAAGGACTTATGGGTATCACAACTTGAGGCTCTCTCTCTTGGGGGCTGGATATTCAACAACATCTTCATCTTCATCTCATACATCTACAACATTTGTACAAGAAAGGTTGTATCTATGAACTCCCTATGGTTGTTTTATGGTTTGATAGCACACTACATCATATATATTATTGATCCTTATTCTTGGGTTTTGTTAATGTTTTAAATGGTGAAAATTTTCATATTACTAACCATATGTTAAACATATATTCTGCTGCGTTTTTAAGTTTAAATGGTTAAACTAGTTTGTTTTACATGTGACAAAACCCAACATTTACTCCCCTAAATTTTTTATCAATGATACACAAAAGCATTTATCATAAATTTATAAGAAGAATATCATGAAAGACACATGTCTGTCCAAACATGCTAAACACATGTTGTTATAGTGCTATGTACAAGCATATATACACATAGAACGGGATCATACTATAACACTAAACATCTTCCTGATTGATTTGTTTGATAAATTGCTACCTGAATTTAGTTCTGATTGCAAATAAGTTTGTCTACTTTAATCCATACAAGAGTATTGTGTCAACTAGGCATGTTGTTTATCATGTTTTCATGTTTATTAAAAGGTAACTGTTATGGGCTTCACATTCAATTCAATTAGAGTTGTCCTCCCTTTGTGAGTCAAATCATCACCTTTTCACACTTAGAAACTATGTACTTTAAGTTATAAGTTCTATCTTGAGATGCATTGGACATCTCATTAATGCATGTATGTAGAAGCTCTAAATTTAATGTATAGTTGATCATAGAGGATTATTTTGAGATCTTAGATATGATCATCAATAGGTCACCAAGTCTTTACTTTCGTAAAACAAAGGTGCCATAAACCCAGTTCTTTGTTTACACAAAACAGAGGGTTGATGAGGATCATGATCTTTTCATACACCCAGGTCTTTGTTTACACAAAATAGAGGGAATATGATTTGCAAAGATAGACATTATAAAGTGTTGGTACATAATATGCTTAGATAAATGATTTGGTCACATCAGAATAAGACATGCGGGTTATATCCTCAAAATGAAGTCTCCACCAAACAGTTACTTTATATTATGTTTGGCATGCACTTAGTATAGTTTCCACTCAGGATGAACCTACTCACATATCAAGAAACTTGATCAGATTTTAATGATTCTTTAGAATTCAGGAAGAAGCAAAGGCATAGTGTACTATCATTTCCAAGAATATGTCATGTAGAATTAACAGACACATATAGATTCTAAGCTTCGGAAGATGTTTCAGAAGTTTCTTCCGAAGGTAATTGTAAAATTTCCGAAGGATAAATTTATTTTTTATAAGTATATACAAAGACAGACACATGCTTTTCTTGTTTATAATGAATAATCTAAGTTAATCATACCCAGAGACTTATTAGAAAATTAAATATAACTGAATCAAAGGCTTTAGTGAATAAATCAGCTAGCTTAATTGTTGTATCCACTTTGACTAACTTTATCAAACCTTTTTCTAAGCAATCTCTCAAAAAATGGAATCTTATTTCAATGTGTTTGGTTTTACTATGTTGAACTGGATTAGCAATAATAAAAATAGTTATTGAGTTGTCAATGTAAATTTCAGTATGAAGGAAGTTGTAACCATAATCAAGTAATTGGTTTTGCAACCAACACTTGAGACCACCCAGCTGAAGCAGCTATGTACTCAGCCTCAGTTGTGGATACAGATACATTTTTTTGCTTCTTGCACTATCATAAAACTAGTCTTGGTCCTATGAATTGACATCCACCAGTTGTGGACTTTCTATTATTATTGCAACCTCCATAGTCACTATCTGAATATGAGTACAAAGTAAAATCACCATCCTTTGGATACCAAAGTCCAAGAGAAGGTTTTCCTTTCAGATATCTGAAAAGCCTCTTCACAGCATTCAGTTGAGACTCTTTTGGATCTGATTGGTACCTAGCACAAACACACACACAACAAACATAATGTCAGGTCTACTGGTAGTTAAATACATAAGTGATCTTGTCATTGATCTATGTAATCTTTGATCCACATATTTTTCTTTAGGATCAGGTACAATTTTATCAATTGTTGTGGCTGGTGTTTTGCATGAAGATGTATCAACAAGGTTGTACTTCTTCAATATTTGATGTATGTACTTCTCTTGATTGATGAAAATGCCATCAATCTTCTGATAACTTGTAGACCAAGGAAGAAAGTTACTTCTCCCATTGAACTCATCTGAAACTCAGATTTCATCAATTCTGTAAAGCTTACACACAATATCTTGTTAGTTAAGCCAAATATAATGTCACCAACATAAATTTGAGCAACTAAGTGATCTTTGTGTTCTTGTTTGAGAAATAGAGTCTGATCAATGGATCCATGATAGCTGATGAAATTAGGAAGTAATCAAAGTGTTCCACTTGTTCAACATTGGGTATGGAATGATCTTCCTGAGTTTGATCATCAAAAGCATCATTAATATCTTCCGCAGCAACTTCTCCGGAAGCGATTTGTTCTTCCGTAAGCGTTAAAGGAACTTCGACGGATGATGTATGAGGATTTGTTAAATCATCTCCAATGTTTGTTGTATCTTCTTGAAAACAGGGAACACCTATTGAGACATTATTCATATCTCCTGATGTAGCACACTCATCTGCGGATGCAGAGGTAGCTGCTGCGGATGAAGTGTTTTCATCTGAAGATGTATATCCATGAGGCTGGACTTATGCAGCATCATTGTTGTTATTTGTTGTTTCTTGTTCCATAATACTTGATGAGTGTTTTGTTGCAGGATCAGCAGATAGTGATACTTTATTCATATTAGGGGAACAAATGGATAGCATGTATCATCAGATCCTACATTATTCAAATAACCTAACTTAAATGAATCTGTTAGAACATTTATCAAACAACCATGATGATCCTTTTATAGATTTAGGAAATAAGGACTCATCAAATGATACATTAGGAGTTTCTTCCACAATGTTATGTTGTGGAATGTAAATCCTATAAAATTTAGATGTTGAAGAATATCCAACAAAAAAGCCATCATAGGCTTTTTCTAAAAAGTTTCCCAATAGTTCTTTTGTGTTTAAAATAGGTACATGACATCCAAAAGCTCTAAGATATCCTATGTAAGGTTTTCTTTCAAATAAAATCTCATAAAGTGTTTTATTATGTTCTTTTACAATCAATGTCCTATTTTGAACATTGAATGTTGTATACACTGCTTCAGCCCAATAGGTGATTGGCAATTGTGAATCAGTTAGCATGGTTCTTGCTGCTTCAATAAGTGTTTTGTTTCTTCTTTCAGCAACTCCATTCTGTTGTGGAGTTCTTGTTGCACTGAATTGTCTTGCAATACCTTTATTCCTACAAAAAGAATGTAAGTCAGTATTAACAAATTCAATCACATTGTCACTCCTAAAAGTTTTAACTTTTAAATAAAGTTGATTCACAATCTTGATGACAAAGTCCATTAATGTTTCTAATGTTTCACTCTTTTGTTTTAAGAAGAAGACCCAAGTGAATCTAGTGAAATCATCCAATATCACTAAACAATATTTCCTCTTTCTAATACTCATCACATTGGTTGGACCAAACAGATCCATGTGAAACAATTTGAGTGGTGTAGAGTTTGTATTGATAACTTTGGATTTATGTGACACTCTATGGTTTTCCTTTATAACATGAAGGACAATGGTTTGAACAATGAAATTCTTTCTTTGGCAACCCAATTACTATGTCATTTTTCACCAGTTTGTTCATGTTCTTCATGTTAGAATGAACAAGCCTTCCATGCCATAATTGAGATTCATCTTCTAATGATTTGGATAGGAGGCATGTTTCATGTCTTGTGAGTGAAGTGTTGTTCATATCCAAAACATATGTGTTTCCTTTTCTTGATGCTTTAAGAAGGATCCAGTCCTCTAGAATTGAAAAACCTGGCTTAAGAATGTAATAATTAGTGTTATCAAATAAAGTGGTATAATTTTGATCACAAATTTGAGACACACTCAGTAAGTTATATTGTAAATTTTCACAATAGTTTACTTTCTCACATTTGAGCACACCATTAGTTACCATTCCTTCACCAATTATTTTACCTCCCTTCTAATCTTCACCAAATGCCACATATGAGGCATTTTTATGCTTGAATTCATGGAGAAGAGAATAGTTTCTTATCATATGCCTGGCACAACCACTGTAAACATACCACTTGTTATCAGCTCTCCAAGATTGTTCCTGCACACAGAAAGAAATCAATTAGAATTGACAACCCAAGCCTTAATAATCTTGGGTTTGCCAACAGTATCTAAAATTATTACTCCTTAATGAATAAGTCTTGAAGTTTTAGTATTAATATTGGTTTTAATTGATTTATTTTGAGTTGTTTCAGATGAGGATGATTCTGTTGAAGATGAGGTTGTTGAACTAGCTCATGGTTTCTCATTCTCTTCTTCATTCATCTTTTCTTTATTGGTTTGTTGTTTTGATTTTGATGATGAGCCTTGATTGTTGAAATTTTCATCATCTTCTGATTTTAAATGAGGTACATGAGTTCCCTTTTCAAAATTATCAAAGAAAGCATCATTAGCTTTTGTTTCTTTTTCAGTCAAGTCCACCCTTTTGTGTGGTGTTTTTGATTGCTAAAATGTTGTTCTTTTTTTCAAAGGTTCAACATCAGTGGATGTTTTCTCCTTTGGTTTTGGCTTTTGTTTTTTTTGTTGCTTCTTAGATTTTGAGGTTTTTTCACCATCAGTAGATTGAGTGTCTGATTCAATTTTAGCAGATTGTTTCTTCTTTGTGCTCTTTGTCTTGTTCTTTTTATTGAAATAACATTCCTGAGTTGAATGGTTATTTTTGTTGCAAATAGCACAATGTTTGTTGAAGTAACAGACAGATGTCATGTGATTGTTCATATTGCAAATGGAACAATAACTGCTGAAATAACAATCTTCAGTATTGTGATTTTTCATATCACACCATTTGTAATACATATCCTCTGATTCTTCATCAGAGTTGTCTGCTTTCTTCTTCTTTGTCAACTTTTGAGGCTTTGCATCCTTCTCCAAATTTTCAGTTGATTTATCATTTTTCAGCTTTTAAGGCTTTGATTTGTTTGCTGCTGATTTTGCCTTCTGTAGATCATCTACTGATTCAATGGATTTGGTTTTCCGCATACTGAGGAAGATTTCCTTTTGGTAAGATCTGCTGATTGTTTCTTCTTTCCTTTTTCTACGGAAGATGTGTGTACTTTCTCAATAGATGCACACTTTTCTATCTCTTCCTTTGAAGGTTTTTGTTGCTGATGTAGTTCTTAAAGACCTTCATTTAATTGAGCTATTCTCTTGCAAATAGTCTTCAACATGTTTCTTTGTCTTGGTAGATATGGCAACTTTGATTCTTCAAGAACTTTGGGAATGATTGTTTCAAGAGCAACATTCTTACCAATGTTCAGTAGATCATCATCATGTTCATCAATATCATCCAAGTCATAACACTCATCAAAGTCATATTCTGAGTCATTTTGTTTAATATTTTCTAATTCTGAAGACTCAGTTTCATTCATTTCAGTTTCATTGTGATTAATTTGTTGATCAGAGTTTGATTTAAACTTGGTGCAAGGCACAAAATGATTTGACTAGTTCTTTGTCATAGATTCAGGTAAAGGTGAGTAACTATTGTTGATTGGAGGTGCAACAGCATTATATCCAACCCATACCTGTTCTTTGATTCAATATGAGAATTTAATAATTTCTCATATTGCTAAGATGAGAGTTGAAACTTCTGAAGTTTCACTTCAGTTGATGCATGATCAGCCATGGATTTGGTTAAGGAAGTGGTTAGATGCTCAACTTGGGCTTTTAGACTGTAGTTTTCTGAAACAAGTTTATCTAAATTCTTTTGTAAAGAGTTAATTTTGATTTGATATAATTTATGTTCTCTTACATGTGATTCATTCAAACTCATTATTTCTTTGACTTTATCAGCCAATTGTTGAGCATGGACTCTATATCTTTCAACTTCCTCAAAACAGTTTGATAAACATAATCTATCTCTTACCTCTCTAGCCATGGGTGGAACTTTGTTTTCCATGTGAGCCATTAATGCTTGATTTTCTTCCAAGACTTCCTTCTCATACATACTCCAGTCACACATACCATCTTGAAAAATGATCAACCTAGTTTCTTTAGAGTTACTTGTTCCTACTGATGTATTTGTGGTTGGTGGGGATGAGTTAGTCAGTTTTGGTTGTCTGAAAGATCTTTGAGATGATGATGGTTGTTAAGACTGATGTTGTTGTTGTTGTGCCAAGTCAGTATTTGATTGTTGATTACATTCTCTAGAGAAATGTCCATAGAGATTGCACTTGAAACATCGTACCTTTGACTTATCCACACCAATCTTTGATGATCTGCTTGTTGCAGCCAAGTTCTTATTTCTCCTAAGATATTGTTTGGCTTTGTAAGCAATCATTGTCATTTGCCATTGTAGATCCATATCTTCTACTACATCTGGATGTAGTTCTTCCGAGTTTTGCTAGAAAATGTTGGTAGATGTTAATGAGCTTCCCAGGTAAGCTTGAAAACTTGAATTGAAAGCTGCAAAGGCTGCTTTTTGTTCTTCTAAGTCCAGAACAACAGTGATGGGCTCAGTTTGGTTGATATTTAATAAATACTTTGTTGTAGACGTGTCTCTTCTATCATCATATCTCCTTTTATCCTTTTCTGACTTACTTTGAGAAGATTTCTTTGAAGGTTTTGATGCATAGAAACTTACTTCCACTTCATCTTCACTCAAAATGCAAGAGTTGGTACTATCATTGTTGGAAATAAAGGCACTTCCAACACTTTTTGTTTCTTTAAAATGATAGGGTGAAACATGTGTTCTCACACTCTTCTTTCTTGATTTATCATCCATTTCAAGAGCCTCAACTTTAGCTACCAATGCATCTAAACTAGTTTCTTTGAGGTCAATGGCGTTCTTGAACATGGACATTGTTTGCTTCCAACTTTCTAGCAAAGTATGGAGCATCTTTTTGTTTAATTCCTCATTTGTATATTTCAACTCCAAGATATTCATCTTTGTTACAAGTTGAATAAATCTATGGAGTTGTTGAGGAATTGATTCACCCTCAATATGATGAAATAATTCATATTGTGAACGAATAGTGCCGCTCCTAATGCTTCTGATTTCATCACTCCCTTCACAGAGTGTATGAAGAATTTTCCACAAGGAGTTTGTTGTTTTATAATTTTCACATCTGATTAATATTTCTTGAGGTAAAGCCATACTAAGCAAGCTATATGCTTTAACATCAACTTTCACCTTCTAAATATCATCAGGTGACAGATCCTTTGTACTTATGTGTTGATTGTTGTCATTGTAATCCGGCTCAAGAGTGGGTGGAATATAAGGACCTTCAGTTATTGAAACTCATAAGTCAGAGTCTGTATAATTCACATGAAACCTAAACTTGATTTTCCATAACTTAAAATCTGCTTTAGTTTCTAACTTTGGAAGTTGGTACGATAATCCACCAAAGTTACTCATGTTTAGTTAAAGTCTAAGATTTTAACTATTACAGAGTATCGTTTGAGTAATGAATAAATTAGTGACAGAACTTAACAAAAATTAAGCAATTGAGGTCACGAATCAGTCAATCCTTTTGATGATAATTAAATTATCAGATCAAGGATTTTGGTAATGTATTTGTTCAAATAATATTGAACAGTTGATGAATGTCAATCAATAACCCAAATCTTGTATTCAATTGATTTGAATATTGATCTAAGTTAATCAAGCAATGGAACAGTATTCGCTAAAAGACAATTCAATGTTAATACTGATAGATCAGCAAAACTAACCAATCTAATTAAAAACAAGCAAACAATTAAACACTTTTAATACTGATAGACCAATCTATCTAAATCAATGAGCACTTGGCTCTAATACCACCTGTGAATCCTAGGATCGCAATCAGGAATTATCAGTGTTAATAAAAATCAAGTTAATACTTATGGAATCAACATTAACCTTGTTCAATTGTTTGATTAATTAATAATGATAATGATGAACATAATAATACGACCATAATTAATAATCAAACAGGATTTGATTAAAATGTATTAAAATTGTTCAATGATTATAAATGAATAATTAAAGAATAAAATAAAACAATAAATGCTCTAGTCGTGTTGATGTTCATGTGACGGTTGCTAGGGTTTATGTTTGTGTGTATTGATGTGATGTTTTTTTGTTGATCGTCTAATGTTAGTCGCTACCTATCGTGTGTTTCCTTGTGTGTTCCGTTTGATGTGAAACCTGGGATCCATATTTTTAGGCACGTGTGTTTTAGTTAAGAAAACACCGAATCTCTTGGGATTTGCACAACTGTTTTGTTAACGTCTTGACTTGTAACACTTGTATTATTTAAATACAAGTGTTTGGACTCTGCAGCTACATAGTCTTCCATAGACGTTTGTTCTTCCGCATGAATCTTGTTCTTCCGAAGGAATCTTGTTCTTCCAAACGAATCTTGTTCTTCCGAAGGAATCTTGTTCTTCCGAAGGAATCTTGTTCTTCCGAAGGTACTTTGTTCTTCCAAAGCTATCTTGTTCTTCCGAAGATACCTTGTTCTTCTGAAGCTATCTTGTTCTTCCGAAGATACTTTGTTCTTCCGAAGCTATCTTGTTCTTCCGAATATACTTTGTTCATCCGAAGCTATCTTGTTCTTCCGAAGATACTTTGTTCTTCGAAGCTATCTTGTTTTTCCGAAGGTATCTTCACTTTTAGCCTCAGAGCTGGTTGTTCATCTGCAGAAGATCTTCGGATGTATTTTACTTGTAAGAAACATATATATGGTAGAACAAAATGTTCATCCATAGATTTTTCTTAGACTTGGTCAATTTCAGTAATTCACTAATTATAATGTTTTACCAGCAAACATACATAAATCAACACAAATAAGGGTTAACCTATATACATAATGCATACATCAAAATAATGAA
>BJCM01137042.1:0-17516 GCA_018326385.1 Flaveria bidentis
GGCTGAACCTATTTGATTGTTGGAGTTGCCAGATGAACCTTGCATGTTCATCTCCATCTGGTAGCCACTGAGAATCCCATATAACTCTGTCAGAGTAAGAGTTTTAAGGTTTTCAGTCCTCTTGATTACCACACAGTAGTGTGTCCACTTCCTAGGAAGTGAGGACATGAACTTCCTTACAATGTCCTTATTCTCAAGAGGAACTCCTCTATCCACAAGGGTATCCACAATCTCAACATACCTGAAGTATTGCTGAGTCATGGTTTCACCTATTTTGAAGGTGAAGTTTTCAAACTGCTGCGTCAGGAGATCCTTCTTGTTCTCCTTAGCTTCAAAGGAACCCTCATACATCAGTTTCAGTGCATCCCACAGTTGTTTAGCTGTTTTGCACTTCTTGAAACCTCTGTATACAGAGTTTGGAAGAGTAGTCTGAAGGGCTGTCATGGCTTTTCTATCAATCTCTACTCTCTTCCTGTCTTCATCAGAGTAGTTTGCCACAACCTTGGGGGATCATACCAGCACCAGTAGCAGAGGGGGTGCTAGGTATGTAAGGTCCATTCCTAACAGACTCCCATATTCATGAGTCTAGAGACCTGATGAAACCTTCCATTCTCAAGCACCAGGTATCAAAGTCATCATGAGTGATTAGTGGGGACTTGTTCATGGTTCCAGTTTCCATATCAGTCTTGGAGATGGCTTCCATTTGAAAAGTTTAGTATTTGTGTGTGTGAGGGATCTTAAGATGGTGAGATCTTATATCAAGAGCCTGGAATGCTCTGATACCAAATGCATGACTGGTGAAGGGGGTTCACTTACAACACAACAACACAAAGAGGAGATTAACTAGAACTTAATCAAATAGTAAATTGGATTAATCTAATAAGACACTAAGAACACAAGTAATGTAAGAGACTAAACACAAGAGCACAAGTATATGGTTTTAAAGAATGCAGTATATCGCTTTCTTTATGTTCTATTACAAGTGTTTTAAAGCATAAAGGAAAGATACAAGAACATGAGATACTTATACTACATCCTACAGTCGACCATACTATGAAAGCCAGCTGGATACAATTGACTAGACACAAACAAAATCAATTGTAGAGTCAAAAGACAGATTGCCTTTTGACTAGTGACTATGACATGCCATAGCTCATATCCTTATATATTACAAAAAGGATAAAGTACATGAAGTAGAAAGTTACAGACTTAAGACCTCAATGTACAGTTACCAAAAGCATGGATCTTTTTACCAACTCATGCAAGTTGGTGACTTTACAAAGATGCAGCGGAAAGGTGTCCAGCTTTATGGAAAAGTACATCAGATAAAGCATGTTACTAAAAGTCTTCGGAAGAAATCTTTCTTCAGGAGTTGAGGCTTCGGAAGACTTTGTCTCTGAAGCTTCGGAAGACTTCATCTTTGCTTCGGAAGATATTGGTCTTGGCTTCGGAAGATTTTACACTTAGAGTATTTTTCTGTTGTAAGTGTAAAACTTCCTAAGCATTTTTCTTTAATGCACTTGTGCAGCATGCATGATAGACTTTGGATGTTTGGGTTGCATCTACCTCTTTATATATTCTCTACATTATTTTGTACCTACAATTATACACAGATCAATACACATATGAGTTAACCTATATATAATGCATACATCATAATAATGAATTACAATTATTCATTATAAATATTGATTAAAGTTCTAAGCCTATACAAAATGATCTAGTCCTATAGTTCCTAGATCTAACATGTTTGGTTGGTCAAATTTTAATGGATTTGAAATGTTAACTTTGAATATTTCATTAGATTGTTGAATATTTTATTGGTAAGTGGAAGCATTGTGAACTCCAATAAATATTGAAAATTTTTTCAATTTCATTTACATTCATTAACCAACCAAACAAATTTTTAGATAAAAAAATTTTCAATTTGTAAGAATTTTATAAATCAAACGGGTCCTAAATTCATATATTCATTGAAACTTCATCTTCTTATATAAATAAATCTATGTCCTCTCATGTAATTGCTTTAACTTATTTTACAGTAAATTCGACTATCTAAAAAGTGATGAACTTAATACTTTATTGCAAATGTAATCTTTTACAGTAAATTTAGCAATGTAAGAAACCTTAGAATGTTTATTGTCGAATGCCATTTTAAAAGTTTTAAGGAATGACATTAAACAACCGTTTAGACAACTAATAGTATGACTATACTTGAATGAAATATAAAACTCTATTTAATGATTTAATTTTATTAAAAAGTAATATTGTACAAAATTGTTATTATGTTTTTAAAAAGAGGATGAACTTTTTATAGAAAAAGGAACTTTTATAAAAAAAGGAAGGAAACTTATTACATAAATGTACTAGGTTATTAACCCGTATATTACACGGGTTGAATAAATAAAATAATAAATAATTAGTAATAAAAATTTATGAATTATAAAACCATATTTGAAAATAAAATATGATTATAATTGCATATGAACAGTTATTTCAAGTAAATAAAAAATAGATATATTATAGATAGATAGATATATAGATAAATAGATAGTCTAGAAAACCCATTTATTAAACGGATTATAGTTAGTAATAAACACGAAAAATTACAGTACAATATTTTAATATAAGATATGCATAAAATTATATATACGTACTTGTTCAAGAGATAAAACAATTATATTATTTTTAACTCTCTTATCTAAATAGTTTCATTTTAAAATATTTGTTTTAAGATTTTTTATAAAAATTTATTGTTTATAAAAATCTTGTTTATTAAAAACTCAAGTTTTTAATTATTCTGGTTGTTTTAATAAAATTGCTTTTAGAAAATTTCATATTTATATAAATATTTTAAAAAAGGAGTGATTTAAAATATTTTATTTCAAAAGGTTCAATGTTTTAGAAAAGATATGAATTTTAATTTTCTTGATAAAATTAAATTTTAAAAACATCGTTTGATTTTAAAAAATGGGCCATTTACATATTTTCCCTTACTAAAGTCATTATTTACATATTTACCCAAATCAAAAAATTAATTACATATATCTCCTTTCTAAAATATATATATTACATATTTACCCATTTTTGTGAAATTATTTATTGAATGATTATTTTACTCGTGTTTCACTAAAGTACTTTTACACATTTCACTTTCTTATACTATCAATTATATATTTTCTCAAGTTCAAGTCTTTTATATAGATAGAAACAAAAAAATCATATCTCGTTTTAAACTTTTTTTCAAAACTACTAAAACCGATAACCAAATTCATATCTCCAAATACAAAAAATAGTTGTCAAAAGTTTTAAACAATTTTACTAATAAAACATCAATATGTAAAAATCTCTTACTAAAAATAAGGTAAAATAGTTTTTTAATAGTTTAAGTTGAAAAAAATGGATATATGTGTAATATATATGTTTTAGGAAGGGGAAATATGTAGTTGATCTTTTTGTTGGAGAAATATGTAATTTATGTTTTTAGAAAAAGAAAATATATAATAATCCCTTAAAAATATAGATGGGAGAGAAAAATGTTTTAATTGACTAAATTAGTTTTTATGAAAAAAGATAAATTGTTTGAGTGTTTAAATTATTTTAATAACCTTTTGAAGGGAAAAATAAGTTGAAGATGTTTAAAATAATGACAAGTGTTATAAAAGTGGTTTAAAAAGATGACAAGTGGTAAAAGAAATATTTTTTTATTAATATTTATAGATTAATATTTATAGATGTTATAAAAGTGTTTTAAGAAGATGACAAGTGATAAAAAAAAATATGTTTTTTATTAATATTTATAGATATGTTCATTACATTAATGAGATAAGTGATGTTCTAGAATAATTTTCGAGATATGCCTGATTTAAAGAGTTTCAAGTAATAAAATAACATTATTACTATATCACATTTGAAATTTTTTATTCACTATTGATATAGCTATGTTTTGCAAAATAAGGTCATAAGTTTCTTTTTGATCCATTGGTCTTTAGATCATTATTTTGCACCCCAGACTTGGGTCCAAAACTTGCTAGCGACATGATTGTTTTTTTCTTTTTTCTTTTTATTTTGATTCCTAAGAAGCACTCCTTAAGTTTTTTAAATTATGCTTTTTACCTTTAAATTTTTTCTAACACTTTGAAAAATATCACGGTAACCCTCCTGAGTTTTTAAAACATCAAGTTTACTTTTCGTACAATTTTACTTCACAAACTTAATTTCTTACGTTTTTATTTTCATGTACGTGTTAGGTCTAAATTCGAGTTCGCTTATGTTTTGAAAAAAATTATGTTTGGACATGAGTTGGGTCAAATACAAAAGACTTTCATGCTAATTCTTATGTATACTTTAAGTTAGTATACTTTTCGTCGTATATATTATTTGAAAACAAGTGAAGTCAAATATAATATATTTTTGTTCGATAATATAAATTCGATTAACTCTACGTTTCGACAAAAAATTAGTCCAGAAATGAACTAGGACGATTGTAGTATACGTCGCGTACGCTGCCGCCATAAAACACAGGTATATATACTAGTTACTACTTTAAAAACCAAAGTTGGTGGTTGTTTTTAAAT
The DNA here is from genome assembly GCA_018326385.1 of Flaveria bidentis. Lineage (NCBI taxonomy): Eukaryota > Viridiplantae > Streptophyta > Magnoliopsida > Asterales > Asteraceae > Flaveria > Flaveria bidentis. Next base: position 4,578 of record BJCM01137042.1, read on the forward strand.
TCGATGGCCGGTGATATTGTGCCACACGACTTTGGACTTAATATATATCAAGTGTATAAGTTTAAGCAAATCATGTTACTTTGTCTTATTAGTAAAAGCTTCATGTATTAAAGCGTGTAACCCGGGTTCAAATCCCGCGTTCTATTAATTTTTTTAGTTAGACTATCTTGCTTTTTTGCAATATTTTGTTTTTATAAATCATTTTATTAATGTAGTTTTGTAACAGTTTTGAATTTTAATATAATATCAATGTTAAAATTCGCTTTGGTGTGGGTTTTTTAAGATTCGACGTTTCAATGATATGTAACATACATGTCGGTATAAATTCGAGTCCTATGTTTTGACGTACATTCTATTCAATGATGCCTATTTTTATATGCATCGTGATATGGTCTAAATATTGATGTTTGTCTAAGTTTTATAGTAATGTTTGTTCATGATTGAGTTAGGTTAAATATAAAACATTTCCGTACTTATTTTTATATACGATGTTATACGGCATATGTTTCGACGTTCATCTAAGTTTTGACGTAAATTTTGTTCAGAACTGAATCATGTCACATATATTTTTGTACTTATTTTTGTATATGTTGTGAGATGATCCAAGATTTGACGTTCGTTTAAGTTTTGACGTAGATTTTGTTCGTAATTAAATCAGGTCATTTATAAAACGTTTATGTGCTTATTTTTATGTACACTTTGAGTTGGTATATGTTTCGACGTAAGTTTTCTTTGGAAATGTGTCGGATACAGTTTCATCCAACGTTACAAATATAAGTTAGTCTATGTATGTTTTTTACGTAAATTTAGTTCGAAAATGAGTTGTAGCAATTGCAATTTATATTTAATCACGCCACGTACAGTACAACAACAACGCGTGACGGGTTGAAAAACTCGTCGTATAGAAAAGATATTAGTATTAAAATAAATAATTTTATTGGTTTGTAAATGTTTAAATAATAACATATGCAATTGCATACCTGGTTCTTGTTGATTCTTTTTGAACTGTGTTTTTTTAGTGACAGTTGCATTTCCGACAAGTCAGAGACCCATCAACCCTTTATGCCTGACCATTATGTTATCTGAATTGGGCGCGCAGGTTCAGAGGAGGGGCTTGGCTTCATGATGAAGTCTACTGACACTTGACAATACTCTGGGACTAAAATCCGAGTTGGCTCGGATTCAATCTCACAAAGTGATCGAGGTTCAAAACTTCATTACCTTACCAACTCCACAAAGAAGCTGGTTACTTGGTTGTTGTCAATTAATTCACCAATACATGAGTGGTAAGCCTACATGACGTGACGTAGTATTTGAATGTCTGCTCGTGACCAACAGAATGAATATGGTTTGATTTAATATTTTAATTCACAAAGCCAAGTCCGTGTGGAAGACTCCTATTGGTTCATAAAAGTTAAAACAATAGGTGTAATTTGCCGTTAAAAAAGATAAAAAAAATTGTCACTGGTTCTTCTCAATAATCGATCAATATATTGCTCTATGACATGTCTTTTACATGTCTGTTTGTGACCAACAAAACACTCTTACATACAAACAACTTTTACTCTAACGCTTCAAATTTCAAATGATTGATACATAACTACTTATTCTCATGAGATTTTAATAGTATAGTATATGTGATCTTGGAGGTCTAAAAACACCAAAAGAAAAAGTTTTAGGTCTTGAAAGTTGAAACCTTGTATTTTATTGGGCTCCCATGCATGTTTTATAATTGATATGATTATAGTAAAATCCAATATGGCAGCATGATACGAGCTAGAATATCACCCAATCCCGTACATAATCTAATGTAACATTGTTCTTTGTTCATGAATTCTTGTGGACGACGACGTGGACGTTTCTAGCATATTTCACCACATATCGCGCGCAAATCCCATCTTACAGTTGAACCAAAGTTAAAAATCGAAATGCACAATATGTATACACCATCATAGATAGAAGAAAAAAATAACTTTAAAAAGGGTCAAGATATCAACAACCTCGACCAATGCCCAACGCTTTTCGGGCTTATTTTTAGACATCGTTACTAAAACTAGGCCGAAAGTAAAAAAAAAACAAAACAAAAGTGTATGACCCGAGGCTTAAACACCCCTCTTTAAGTCAAAAAATATTCATGTCATATGACAAAACACAAAACACAAAACACAGAAACATAAAAACAGTTACCCATGAGATAGTAAAGATGCTGTTACCCATGAGAGATTAGAGAGGTGTTTTCAGCCATCAGAAATCAGTACTTGTAGTCCTTAACGTGAAGGCTCTCGGTTGCACCCTCGCCTGCAGCACCGCCCTGGTATTTCCCGAGCGTTGCCTCAGAGTTGGCCTTGCATCGACCAAGGAACACCTCCTGAGCCTTCTTCACATTCTCTTCCTTACCCACCCAGGCCTTAAGGGTGCTCTGCTGCAGCGCGCGCCCATAAGAAAATGTTAGGCTCCATGGCTTCTTACCCTTGTACTGGTTCATTGCATTGAGGTTAATTGTGGCCTCCTCCTCACTTTGACCACCAGATAAGAACACCACAGCTGGGACCGCTGCTGGCATGGTTCGCTGCAGGGCACGGACCGTGTACTCAGCAATCACTTCAGGTGCAACCTTCTTGGAGTCTGATCCAGGGGTGACCATGTTGGGCTTCAAAAGGGTGCCCTCAAGAAGAACATGGTGGTCATTAAGAGCCTTGTAGCATGCAGCCAGCACGCGTTCGGTCACATCAGCACACTTGTTGATGTCATGAGGCCCATCAACAAGGATCTCTGGCTCCACAATGGGGACAAGCCCATTCTCCTGGCATATGATGGCGTATCGGGCTAACCCATTGGCGTTCTCATTGATCGCCAGCTGGGATGGCTCGTTGGCCCCAATCTTGAGGACAGCACGCCACTTGGCGAACCTAGCACCAGCTTCATAGTACTTGGCGCATCGCTGAGCGAGCCCATCAAGACCCTGGGTGGTGGTCTCACCATTTGTTCCAGCGAGCTCGACGACACCCGTGTCAACTTTGATCCCAGGGAGGACCTTATTCTCCTTCATCAGCTCAACAAAGGGCTTACCTGTGGCAATTTCATTGATGTTACAAACCCATGTTGTCAATTGGATATCTGTAACGAATGGGGATGTTATAATGTTATGTTAGATTACCTGCAGCAGTCTTCTGGTATAGAGTTTCCTCAAAGAGTATTATTCCACTGAGGTATTGAAGGCAGCCAGGAGTGCAGAAAAGAAGCTCACGATACGCTCTCCTGTTCGTCTCGTTGTTCTCTACGTTGATGCTGGAAAGACGCTTTCCGATTGTGCCAGTTGATTCATCAGCAGCAAGAATACCCTTTCCGGGTGTGCCAATGTAGGTGGCATTGGCAATGAGCTCATCTGATCAACATTCATATAAATAATATTCATTTCTTTATTCACATACAATATATGATCTCTAGCTTAATATTATGGATTCAATTCCACGAAAGAACAGCAGATTCAAATGGAATAGAATAACAAACAGACATTAGAAGATAATATTATGGATTCAAAATTATGCGTCACACGATCGATCGATCAATCCTTCATGCAGAAACATCAACGAGAATCGCATATATTGTCAATTTCACATATTTCTGGAAAACCTAATCATGTTGATGAATTTAACAATTATCTTCAATGAAAACTGATCGCTAAAGCTTCATAATAACGCGTTACAAATAAATGATCAATCATCCGACAAAAGCAGATCGATTTCGAGATATTACATCAGAAAAATGAGTCAAAACAGATCATAATGATGATGATCAATAGAATAACCGATGGGAGAAACATATAACAGGAATTAAACAACAAAAAAAAAGGATTAAAAAACAAAATGAAAGGATATATAAAAGCTTGGGAGAATATTAATGAGGATGAAAAATACATTTACATACCAGCGTACTTTCCCTTGTAGCAAGACATGATTGATAGAAATGAATAGAAGGATGAAAAGAAATGATAATGGAAAATGTTGGTTTAAGGCTTTATATATATAGAGAGAGTGAAAGGATCGGAAATTTTTTAAAACCGATTTCAAAGGCTGGTTTCATGCACCTCAACCATTCTGGCCCTCTACTATTTTCTATGGCTTTTGTTTTCCTTTTAATACATGCATGCATGCATGCAATTGTTTTTTATAATTTATTATTATTATCATTATTAATATGTTATTGTAAGATGGTAAAAAACTTACCTGAATATTATTGATATGTTTGGTTGCAATATATAAATAATATAATGCAAATCCTAAAACATAATTGGGCCCATAAGCTCATACTTATAACCCTAATAGTATTGTCTAATAGTTATTAATGGTTCTAGATATAATGTTGTTTTATTCATGGGTTTGGATATATAATTGGGTTTCTCGTTTTTTCGGTTCGGTTGAAGTGTTTACACAAGATCGAACTGAAGTAAATTCTAAATGGTTAATACGGAAGTGGAATTAAATTTGTATTTGAACTGGTTTGGATTCAAATATGAACAACTTGATTTGGTTTCGAGATTAATTTGTTTGTAACCGGTTATTGAACGTACATATACCTACTTATTAGTCTAAAATACGAGTCTATGAGGGAGGTATCAAGACATGTTATTGAAACTACAATAATGCATACTTTAAGATCAGATAACTAACGTTCAATTCGGTTCAAAAAGACTAAAACAAATTCAAAATCCTATAAATCCTTCTATTATTTAATTAAGATTACTCCTTTGATTTGTTCGAACTTCGAACCAACTCACTTTGATTGTGAACTCCATATGAATTATCTTGAACTCCATTATAAGCATAAATAGTCGTTTGGACATTGTCTATGATTTAAACTATTTAATCAGTGGTGTATGAATTAAATAAAAAGCCCATCAAACTATTAGTAGCTCAACATACCTGTTGTTGTATGTTTATTACACGTGTCAACCTCACATCAATCACACTATTATTATTCAAGAAATAAATCTGATACAAGTCAATGCACCCCAGATTCCATGCATCTGCGATTTCTACAACTTTCTTGAAAGTTTAAATTTTAGTTTCTTGTTATGCTTTGTTAGTTGTACATTAGGCTGATTTATAAGTACTTTAATTCCATGTCTCCGTATTGTTTTACTTTCTTTTATATATATATGTATCGGACTTTGGCGGAAGGGGAGTTTATTTGATGAATGAATTAAAGTTTTCTTTTGGCTTAATTTTTCTCAATGGATTTTTGATTTAATTAATTCTTTCATGCTGGTTCAAGTTTGGCAACTTGAATGGTGTTTTTGGAGTCTAGATTAAAATGATCTAAGTGGTTTATATGTATCTTGATTCCTATTTAAAATTATCTAACGAGTTGTTCAGTGGTGTATCTGTATGTTGTCTCCCCGTTATCTATCCGTTTCATTTGATTTTCGGATTCTATCTATTACCCCCACTCTGATTTCATATCACTATCTTTACAAAAGCTAAAGAGAAATCAATACTTTGACATTAGAAGAGAGAGTGATGAGATAGTAGATGATAGGACCAATTAAAGAATTGTACTTCCTTGCATTGAGATTAAAGAAAACAAACAAGAAAGATAATGGGTGGTCATTTTCGTTCTAACAGATGAGAACATATCAAATTATTTATTTATGAAAATCGAGGTTATTTATGTAAACTACACCATAATATTTTGAGTCGCTCAACTCGTTTACAAATGTAACAATATCAACCGAGTTTTTTTCAAACATGCTTCGCATTGTGAGATTTTTAACGAACCTAAACCCAAAGGATAAAAGTATACAAAATGAATATTATGCATTCCATATGCACCCATATTTTGATATTTCTTTTGTTAACAATAGTAAGTTTATGCGGTTAAATAATTCTCAAACTTTATCGTTCACTTTTATATTAATTAGATTTACGTATTTCAACTTTTTATTAGATTTTATTATAGATGTTATACCAAAGATCACTTAATAGTTACAAATATTTAAAAATTATTATTAATATATTCAAAATAATAATTGTTTTAATAATTGTGTCATTAACCATGCTTCGTTTCTATTATAAGACATATACCATGCTCAACGGCGCCACACCAGAAAGTCAAATGTTTATTGGGTTTTAATAAATAATTTCACATCTACTTCTATTTTATATCAAGATTCCTCATCTCGGGTATACAGAAACCTTTTATATTATTGTCTACAAGTAGTTTTTTCTGTACTCCTAGATGTATTTACATGCTACATAAAGATCTTGTTATATTTGCTTAGATTCATGTAAATCAAACTAAAAATCAGCTAAACTTAATATAAAAATCACCTAAAATTCAAACAACATGAACTAATGTTGATACCGAATGAACTTACGAAAACTTCTTGGAGGTATGAGAAATTGAGGTGTTATATACGGGATGAAAGGTGTTAGAATATACGGAAAATTTCACACAATACTGAGTTTCTTAAGTATTTAATTAAAATCACTCAAGTTTTGTTTAATCAATCTAAAGTCACTCAATTTTTATTGTGTTCCAATCTTTTGTAAAAATTTTAAAATATTAATTTTAAAAAAATTAAGTTAAGCAAATGAAATTTATATGTATTTTGTTTACCAATAAGTGACTTTTTTATTTATTTGAAGTAGGAGGTAATAGTAAAGAAAAAATCTGTGATTTAATAAAAAAGTTCTAAAGTTAATTGGACAAAAACAATCATTAAATAGTAACCAAAATTTATATTTGTTATTTGTCTAACTTAATTTTAATTAATTTAACATTTATAATAATATTGGATCGGAACATATAACATAAGTTGAGTGACTCTAGAGTGACATATCAAAAGAACTTTAGAGTAAATTACACGAATAGTCAATATATAATATTTGAACAACAATTCTAATTACCCGGAAAATATTCATCAAACTTATACATCGCATGCTTTTAACTTATAATCATTTGGTTGAGGAGCACACATTTTACCACTAATACATCCACTTGGGGACACACGAATAGTCTATATCGTACAACTTAAATTATGAATTTAATTCATGATGGTATAAAAATCTTGAACATAGTCCTTAATAATTTTGTTTGTTTATGAGGACGGCCCTTGGACTTATTTAAATTATCTTTGTCAAGTTAATTTAGGGTATGTTAGTAATTTTGTAATTTGATATGCTTAAAATTATACATGTTAATAATGCATATTATCCCCCGTTTTGAATGCTTACAAGTTCATCTAGAATGACATTCAAACATGTTTTATATAAGTTTAGTAGGATTGGATAATGACTTTGTAATTTTGATAAAATCTCAAGAAATAAATGAAATTGTTGAAATTTGACAACTGCCATGGCTATGTCAAATATTGACATGGCCATGTCAGGATCAATTCAAGCTTTAAATGTCTGACACACTACACGACCATGTCACTTTATGAGCCTTATTTTCTAAAAAAAACTTTAGGGGTTAAAAACCATAGTTCTCTCCGGCCCACAAAACCATTTTGAGCAATTATTAAAGGAAACAAGTCAAGATTAAACATCAAACACTCCAAAGAAAAATCTAATAACATACAACCCATCTAGTTTGATTTGGTTTGATATATATCTTCATCTAACCATGTATCTTTGTTAATATATGAGGGTACAGGCAACAATGGTGGGGGTGGGCTGAGGTGTTGTAGGATGGTTGTGGTGGGTTGAGGGTGTAGGCAACGACTATGGTGGTGGGTCGAGGGTGTTGCGGTGACGATGGTGTTGGGTTGAAGGTGTAGGCAGTGATAGTGGTGGTGGGTTAAGGGTGTAAGCGGTCATGTTGTTGGTGGGTTAAGGGTAGAAGTGGTTGTAGAGGTAGGTTGAGGGTGTAGGCGGCAACATTGGTCGTGGGTTAAGGGTGAAGGCGATGATAGTGGTGGTGGGTTGATGGTAGAGGCAGGGATGGCGATGGTGGGTTAGAGGTGCTGCAGCGACGTTGGTGGTGGGTTGAGAGTGTAGGCGATGATGGTGGTGGTGGGTTGAGGTTAGAGGCGGCGATGGCGGTGGGTTGATGGTAGAAGCGGTGGTAATGGGTGTTGAATGTTGAGAAGAAGATAAAAAAGAAGGGGTATTTTGATTTTTTTAAAAAAGTTAACAGAGTAATTTAACATTTGTTAGTGTTAGGAACCGTTAGCATGCACTCTTTACATAGTTCAGACTCGCATCTGTAACTCATTAAAAATAAAACTAAAATTGCAAGACATGCATAACCCAATGAGTGTCTGTGTGATTTACTCTTTAAAAACAAAAAAAAGCAAAAAATAAAATAAAACCCCCCACCTCCATGGGTCCACTTTATCTCTCTACGGTCTACACTCTCTCTATAACCACTACCATTGCCAACTAAGTGTTTAAGCACAAAAGAAAGACATTTTGATGATTTTTGATTGCACACATCAAACCCTAAATCTTTATAACTTCATTTTCTAAGGTCTCATAAATCGTTAAAAGAGGTGGTGGCTAGCCGCAAAGGGTAGAAAGATTAAATTCTCAAATTACTATTATCCTCATGAAAAACCTTTAACAAATGGAAGATGGACAAACATCAATATAAGATTTTAATTTCTATTTAATCCTTCATGATTTTTTTGTCTAGGTTTAAGTTAATCATGTATTCTCGTCCCATCATGTACTTCGTTTGATTTCTTGAATTTTCCATCAATCATGAATAGCCCTGATCACCTTTTGATTCTATGATATCTTGACACTCACACAAGCTGATTATCATCTTTGTCGTTGATCTTGAGTTCCTTAAGAATTTGGCTTCTAAAATTATCCTTGAATACCGAAGAAAGTGGTGGTGGTGGGGAATGAACATCAGCGGTGAAACCAGTTCGCCCCCGTAAAGTTTTTTTTCTTGTTTTTTGATTATTTATTTTGAAATACTAAAACTAATATGATTAAAAGAAACTAAGATGTCCCTTAAATTAACTGACTTTTATAACGCTATTAAATCAGGGACTATAGATGAAAACAAACAGTATAGTTACACATATCCTTAAATTTTAATTTTAGGGACCCAAATCATAATTTGACTAAAACTAATTCAAGCTATGTTTCATCCCTATCATGCATATCAAATTACCAATTTACAAAGCTGAAATATGATTGAACTCAAAGCTGTTACATATACCAACAACATACCAGTGGGCACCATATGCAATAACATAGAGTATACACCAGCAACGTAACCTATATAAATCCTCGATACATTCAACAACTATAACATAATTCTAAACAAATAAAAAAATCAACACATTCTCAGAGTTTCTTGTGAAAACAATATCAAATTTTGAGTATTCTTTTAATGAAATAAGTGATTAGGTAGATATCTTTGAGAAAGAATTGATAAAGTGGAGTGTAAAATTAGAAAAATTGTTTGTGGGTATTTAATTATAAAACAACTTAGTTTTAGTGCTAAAATAACCAAAACCATATTGTTTGGAGTGGTTTCACATCTAAGCTTAGATGCTTCACAACACGATATTACGTGTACACGCACACGCACACGCGCGCGTTAGAAAAATCCCACATTCTTTAACTACATCACCCATCAAATGGGCTCAACATATCTGTGTAATCAAAGTCTTGATAGGTAATGCAGAACAATACTGATGTATTGATATGAGTAACCGAATGTTACGATACTTTTTTGGTAACAACTAATCAAACATTAATGCTTTGAAACATACATAAAACCCTTTAAATCAATTAATCCGCTGGGTCAAGCACCAAACACACACAAACACACACTTGACCATAAGGTTTTAGTGATTGTGCTCGCCTACGTTTTGTTCATTTTACTTCAACATACATATATAAGATGAACAACTAACTCGCGACTTGTTATTACATGACTCCACTACCGATGATCTACAGTCTAGACACACTACTTGCTAAGTACTACTACACTGACCAACTTGCTGACCCATATGTTCCATTACCCGTTCTTTAATCTGCTTGAATTAACCAATGACCCAACAGTATTTCAATATACATGACCTAATTAACTCTCATTTCTTTTAGAAAACATCAATTTAACCTATGATCTTCATGGTACTATTTGGTCAATATTAGTAGCATATACAGATAACAAAGGTTGTACAAAACGGTATCATTGGCTATTTGACCAGATGATATGATGTTGGACACTAGTCTCCTCATTCAGTAGCAGGTCTAGTTATAACAAATTTTGTTTGTATGGTGAGTGATTTTGTTAAAAACCAAAATACTAATTAAATATAACTAGATTTATTACCCGTCGCGCGTTGACGCGGCATTGTACATGACGTGATAAAATATAGATTACAATCGACCCGACTAATTTCCAAACTAATTTTATGTCAATACGTAGAGTAACCCAAATTTATACTGTTGAACACAAACGTTTAATATTTAACCTGATTATTTTCCAGACAAAATTATTGTCGAAACATAGACTTACAATCGCTCCGACCATTTCCAAACTAAATTTACGTTCAAACGTATAGTAAATGAAAACTATTATATTGACCCGAAGCGTTTCCAAATAAACCAATGTCAAAACGTTGGCCAACTCAAAGCGTACACAGAAAATAAGCACACAAATGTTTTATATTTGACCCAACTCATTTCTGAACAATATTACATCAAGAGATAGGTAGAAACGTATGCAGTCTTAAAGTGTATATAGTTAAACTTGAAAACATTTTATATTTGACACAATTCGTTTCTAATTACATCTAAACGTAAACAGACTTGAATTTATATTGTATAGGGGTAAACCCGAAACTTTTGAAACTTAAGAAGTTAAAGTAACATTTTATAAAATTTTTAAAAATTAACATGGGCTGAAAATGTAAAAACTAAAACTAGAAGGGAAAGAAAAACCGATAGAAAACCACAGATACCAAGTTATAGTAATGATTTCGTAATCGCATCAGTAGGTGTATCAGGCCGGTATAAAAGCCCAGATATAATCATAGTTTAATATTTAACTTAAATCGGCGAAGCCCATTAGTGTTAACCCAATTGACAAATTTTTTCTTGGCCCATTATCAAAACAAATTTAACCCCATTTTAATATCCATTTACGTAAAACCATAAACTGGATACTAATATCCATTTTCCTATTTAGTGGCCTTTTAGAAAACACACAATTTCAATTGTATGGTTAAATAGTGTTCCTTTCAAGTTTCAATAACCATCGTCTCCATCATTACCACACTTCAATCTGTTCATTTTCTCTCTTTAAATTGTATGTTCTCTAACTTAGGAAGCCTTACCAACTTCGATGGTTACGATTGTGAGCTACACATCTAGATCGAAGGCATAAAGGTGCTGTTGGAAGAATTGTCGACTGAAGATCGAGAAACCATAGACGGAAGAGCAATAAAATTGATAAACCATGAATGCAAGTTTAAGAACCATCACCCATCCAAGTGTCAAACCAATGACCTTGGTTTACTGATTCAACAGATGCGACATTAACCTGACAAATCAAAACAAGATGATTTACACACATCGAATCAAACCAGTTCCGAGTCTAAATGACATGACATGTTAGTCTAGGTACAAGAACATTAACTAAATCTGATTGCATTGATGATAAATTTATATTAGATATATAGATAATTAATAAAGTAAATTAACTTTTTTCTATTGATTTATACATATGTATACTAGGTTGTATCCCGTGTATTAAACGGGTTGAATAAATACATATCAAATAGTTTATAACAAAAAGTTATTAATTATGAAACAATATTTTAGGATATGATTCAATTACTTATGAGCAAAAAATATAATTAATAAATATAGAAAATAGATTCATTTTTATATTAAAAGATAATAACTCTAACGATACTCTCGTTAGCCATGAGAAATATTTTAGTACATTACATTTACAAATACAACCAAAAAAATTAAATAGAAATAATATTTATGTACCAAACTTGATTCGATCAAACGTCTTTAGTATATACTCTAACGAGTCTTCATATAGTATTCTTAACACGAGTCTTCATCACGATTTAATCTTCAACTATATCCCTTGACTACAACAAATAACAAACAAAAGATTGACGGTTGTGGCTGAGGATCGTGTTAGATACGGGTCTCTTAAAACAAATTTCGCGTCTCTACTCAAGACAACGCGTCTGTTTCCCAGGGTACAACAACCAAAGCAGTATGTACTGCCGGAGAGTGCCTTGGCCCAAAAGATCACCAGGTAAAGTATATGTGCTATGAAGTTATATGGAACAACATTAAAGATGATGGTATAGGAAAAACAATTTAGAGAGTACTCCTCTCTAAATTTCTATAAAACTTGTTAACACTCAAGAAATGAATTCTTCTTTTATTTTTGTTTTCATCATCATGAGTTTGTTTATATACTCATGCTAATAAGTTCATATTAATGTGAGTTTTATGATTCACAATCAAAACTTTCATTTGATTTATGAAATGTTTTATTAGACCAAATTAAAACTCTTATTTTATTCATTACATGTTTAATACCAATTTTAATAAAAATTATGATTCATAATAAATATTCATAATATTTATTAAAAGACTTGATCAACATAAAACATTCATTTTAATCAATATATGTATTTATTAGCATTAAAGAAATTGCAACAATTTCCTACTACAGTCACCTAAGTTTTATTTTCTTCATTCCGGCCACTCAACTTCGAGCATCGATATCAATTAATCTTAGCTTTAGTTTAGACACGGTATAGTTCGTTGAAAAACAAGAACTTAAACCAATAAATAAATAACTATTTATATAACAAATATATAAATATAATTATTTTGTGTCTAAAATTTCAACAAACCCCCACATGATTGGAGATCAATCAAAACACACAAAATTCCCAATGAAAACTCGACAGTTGAGTCTTGCAGGATAGGTAGG
>BJCM01137197.1:0-20396 GCA_018326385.1 Flaveria bidentis
TTTAGTGTCAGATTCATTGGATTTACTTATGGAATCTGGGTCACTAACAAGAGGAGTGGACACCACATGATCCTTGATGGGGTTATTGTTAATTGGTTTACTTTTGGTGTTCATCAAGGTCTCCGGTGGTGGTGGAACCACTTTGTATCCCAATCCCTCCCCATTGTTTCTCTCTCTCACTAAGTGTTGGACAATGTGAGATGAGTTTGTCCAACTATGCAGTTTTTGTTTTAAGGAGTTAACTTCTACTTCTAAAACTGATTTCTGCTTCTTAGTGTCCTCTAGGGAGTTAAGATATTACCTAATGTCATTTGCTTGGTGAAAGGAAACTACTTCTGTTTCCCTAAGCTGTTTGTTCAATAGGTCTATCTTTTCTTTGTAACTCTGCTTGTTTTGTTTTAATACTCTATTTGAATCAGTGCACAGTTCCAAATCCTTTACTAAGCTATCATTATGATCTAATAACCTAGCAAATTTCAAATCTATACTTTCTCTAAATTTATTGCAATCTAAGCAAGCATGATTATTAAACAACTGGTCAGTAGTACTTACCTGAGATGTTGAAGATGAATCAGCTATGAGCGAAGAATCTGTTGTCTCTGGTTCTAGTGATTCTAACGTTGATGCAGATTTTTTCTTTTTCAGGCAGGTGGTTGACCACATGTGCAGTGTCTTCAGAATTTGACATTGCGATCTCTACTCCTATATCTCCTTCACTTGCGGAATCGTCATCAATGTCCTCCACACTAGCTATGTTGGACTCTCCCGGTGAGACGAATCGAAAGTTCCAGTCCTGTCCTTCATCCTCATTAGCAGTCAAGGCTTTGGGGTCCTTGCTTGATGAAGTAGAACTGCTAGATGTGGCCTTGTCCTGACGATTAAAGGACGAGAAGGGATTGCCATTACCAGTCTTCTTTCAGTTTCATAGTTGGCTTTTTGAATGATTATGGTCATAGTTGGCTTTTTGAGCTCTGTACTTCATCCTAAGCTCCTCTTCTTTCAGTTTCATAATAAAGCCATTTATATCTAACTTCGAGAGCATCCCATTCTGTCTGAGATTTGAAACGAAAGAAGTCCATTTCTCCGGTAATCCATCAGCAAAGTTGGATACCTTATCCTCCATCGACGTAGTTACTCCATGAGTGTGCATCTCACTCATCAGGTGGTAGAATCTGTCGATCACATCATCCAGACCTTCCTTTCCCATTAAAGAGAAGTTGTCAAACTCCTTCTTCAAAGCTTTGGCCTTAACGGCCTTGAGTGAGGCATTTCCGTCATACCTCTTCTCCAACACATCCCATAGTTTCTTTGCTTGAGTGTATTCCGAATACTGATGGAAGATATCCTTCGGAATAGACTAAGTGAGCAAAGCGTAGAATTTCTTCTCAGCGTTGTGTTTTACCTTTTGTGCATCAGACATGCCACTTAATGTAAGTTTGACTCCGTCAGCTCCTACTGGCATGTTGTACCTCGACTCTATTGCCTCCCACAAATTTTTATCTACTCCATTTAAGTAGATTTCGAAATGTTGCTTCCATTGTGGATAGTCGTCTAATGTGATAAGCTTCGGGGGTTTATTATGAATTCCCACTTCGTTCTCCAATAGCAGTAGATTCTGAATACGAGTATCTCTACTTGCTGTGTAAGCTGAAAACTGGTCATCCAATGCACTTAACTTTATTATTTGACAAACTGCTAAAGTGTGCGAATGAAGGTATGCGATTGGGCTTATTCGAGCGATTGAACTAGGCGAATGGTTCAATCGTGCGACTGAACAAATGCGGATGAGTCAGTCGGCCGAATGAACTAATGAGGTTGAACAGTCCGAATAGGGTTCTCTATCGTACGAATGAGTGTACGAATGAGTCCAATCATGCGGTTGGAGAATGCGAATGAAATCAGTCGTGCGATTGAACCTGCTGAAGTTTGATAATTCGTAGGTTAAACGTGTTTTGGCGGTAAAAACTCGAATTTTCACAAACCCTAATCGCCTTATGCCGGAAAAACTAAACATTAAGGTCAGGAAACGTCTATGACTCCATTTGACACAAAAGGATTGCGTTTTTGGTGAAAAAACACAATTTTTGTATAAAAACGATTGAATCAACACGTAATCAAGAGCCAAAGCTTTGATACCACTTGTTAGGATCCGGTATTTGAACAAAATACCTACTGATTAACGTGTAAACCAAAACAAATAGTGCGGAGTCCTATTTGATTGGTGATCCAATGAGTGAGAACACACGTAGAAACAATAATGTATTGAATCTAACGTCAAGAATCGATTAGGAATCGATCTACAGCGTTCTATGAACTTGGAGTACGAACTTAGAGGCTTTTGACAGCTAGGGTACGTCTAGAGTCGAAATGTATTCAATGCTTACGTTTTTCCACAAATTAAGTGGTATTTATAGGTTAGGGTTGCTCATTCGTTCAGTCGTGCGATTGAGTCATACGGTTGGTCCATTCGCCCGACTGAGTGTTCAGTCGTGCGACTGAGCCATTCTTATGTGAAAATCATACGACTGATCCAGTCTCCTGGTTCAATTGTGCGATTGAGTCATTCGCATGAAGTTATTCATGCATATGGTCCATTAGCATTGGCCATTCGCATGATAACTTCATGTTATTAAGTTTAAATGTAGTAAATGTCATAACATTATATATATTAATTCAATCAACCACAATCCTATATAATCAAGTCAATATGTGTTAAGCAACTCATTAATGAAATATTAAACATGATAAACACAACCAAACATTTACATTTAATTACGTACCCAATATTACATAAGTGCAAGACATTCAAGACATATTAGATTGAGATCAGGATCTAGGTACATATGTATCAACAATAATCGCATGACATGAGCTTTACAACCAAACCTAACGACGTACACATAGAATCTTGTCGGAATATATTCACCCAAGGCCCGTTCCTGGCGACTGTTGGTACTAACTAGTATACCAACAAACGAGGGTGGGGGTGTCAACCTAGTAGTACTACCAATACCTATCCGTCGGTTTAACACTAGAATTAAATGGTTGTAAAGGAAGAACCACACAACAGACTCAAGCATGTATCAAATAAGTACTCACAAAATAGTAGCACGTTGATTCCAAGTATGTAAATTGTATGTATGTTGTACAGCATAGAAAATGGGTTAGCATACTTTTCCCCCATATTTGTAAATGATTGAAAAGTTGTATAAGCATAAAAAGGGGCCACGAAACTCACTTGTTAGGTGGTAAGTATGGATGATCAAAGTTTCCAACAGTTGTATGTAATGAACAGTCAAACACCTATTGACAGTTGTTGTTATGCATTAATGCTATGTATAAAGCAAATAGTAACGTTTAGTCTGTTCGGGTTGCATCAGGTCGGTCGCGGGTAACACACACAAGCTGACACATGTATTAGGTCTTATGTAGATCCAAGTACTAGAAATAGTCACCATTGCCGATGATATTGTGTAAAAGATCCATTATTATAAGAGAAGTATTTGTTAAATATTAGTAGTCCCAAATGGGTTGTTGATAATTGTAAAATGTTAGGTTGATTAGATTTGGAATAGTATTTGCATGTTGATAGCGTTGACTTTAATCTTTGTGGTCAAGAAATGACAACTGTGTTAATGTTACCTCAACATCACACGACAAACAGAAGGGATTCACACACACAACAACTTTAATCGCATAACAGACCAGACGAAAAACTCAACACTCCAATCTCACGAATCAACCATCATTCGTACGAATCAGCTTCATTCATACGATTGAGCCTTCATTCGAGCGACTGGCATTCAGTCGTACCACACAACACTCAATCGCACGACTTAACCCCCATACGCATGAATCAACCTTCATTCGTACTAATCAGCTACATTCGTATGATTGAACCTTCATTCGTACCATTGGCCTTCAGTCGTGCGATACACGCACAATCGCATACATTCATTCGGTCGTAGACTCAATCCCATGCATACACTCATCTGCATTGACTCAGTTGCACACATCACTCATCTGCATTGACTCAGTCGTACACATTCATTCGATCACACGACTCAGTTGACATCCCTAGTCGCACAACTCAGTCACACGACTCACCCGGTCACATGGCTGAGTTGCATGACAGACCCAGTCGCCTGAACGGCAGGTTCGCGACTACAGAAGTGCAGAGCAGCCTTCAACTGCTCCGAGCATGAGGTTTACACAACGAGGACTTCCAGAAACACACTACAAACACACACAAACAAGAAGCACACGCAGAAAGATACCACACGCACCCACACGACCTCTTGTGTTCGGGTTGAACCCGAACACCCGAAACCCTAGAAATGGACAGTAGTAAAACAAGCAAGAAAGGGACAACCAAGGTCATCTACCTACAAGGATGGAGTAGACTAGGTTGTAGATGAAGTATAGACGACGAAAACGAAACGAAACGGGGCGGTTTTGGTGCAAAGAAGAAGAAGATGTGAAGTGAAAAAGAATGAAGAAGAATGAAGAATGGCTGGGAAAATGTGGTTTTTATACCCATACCAAGTTTGCAAAATATCAATTTTAGTCCCTGCACTTAGCCCCCGAGTTCCCAAAGTTTGTTTTGGTTGAAAATGACTTTAAAAGTGTTTGTTATATTAGTGTTAAAAATGTATTTAATGATAATTAACACTTAAAATTGGTTTTATTAATGACAATGATTTTATATAAAAATGATATATTTAGTGTTAATAATGATGAAATTTTGTGAAAGTTTCAAGCATAGCACACGTTCACGAGGATAGCACAAGCACAAAGATAATATAGCAAGTATGATATCCATAGAAGGAGTTAATAAAGATGAGGAATGAACGATCAAAGAAAAGTTAACGGATAATCACGTTAATTGACGGACCTTAAGGTGACGGATTTCATACTAACAACCACTCAAACCATCCCCTCAACCTTCCAAACATCTCTCCTTAGAGGAGTATAAAGAGATTAAGATGAAGCTCATCAAGTGTAAAACTTTGAGCGACATCTCCTGTGAGCAGGAGTTAGTCAGATTGACTTATGTTTATGGCTCCACATGTTCCCACACAAGGAATCAATTGCTTAATCTACTTAGAGGAACACTAGACCAAGTCGATAAACTCATTGGCCTTAACTCTAATTCCCTAAATGATGAAGAGAAGAAGCTAAGAAAAAGGATAGTGACTCTACTAGATTCCAAGAAAGGGGATGGAGTGCCAAGTAACTCCCTTAGGCCAAGAAAGAAGATCATCCATTGGAGGTTTGAAGACTCTTCTCACAACTTTTTTGTTGAGAGAGAGAATGGCGAGATAAACAGTCTCAATGCCTCATCTCTGTTACACTTAAGCAGATTTGGTATTGCTGAATTAGCAAAGAAGCCATTCTCCAACCCCTCAAACTCCGAGATAGTTTCTCACATCAAAAATCATCTAAGCAATCTTTATCTAGCCAAGCTAACTGCAAGGACCAAGATTGAAAAGGAGCTAAAGTTGAGAGAGGAGGAGGAAAGGAAAGGATCAGCAACGAAAGGAAAAGCCTTCCGCCAAATGGTTGAAGGTCCTAACCTTGAATCCATAGTTAGATGGGAGTATGACTATAACTCCCGTCAACTAACTCTCTTCAGGGTACACAATAAAGGGTGCATGTCATTCAGAGTGACAGACTAGATCTCCTATCCACAAATGACTTGTACAGACTTCACAACACAACTTTAAGGAAGAACAAAGAAATGGATAAACATCTTTTGTCCCTAGTGCTGAAGGTTTTTAAAAGCAAGAATAAGTGAGGTTTTGAGAGCATCATCCTAGAAACTCATTTCATCATGTTTGTGAGAGCACAACAGAGCAATTGTACATGCAATTTATTCATGACATAATGGTGATGAAAAATACTAAAGTGTAGGGATCAAAATAGAAATCAACCACTCTTAACACAATTTTTGACAAGACTTGTTCTGGATCTAGAAAGATTGGTGCAACCAGAACAAAACACTTAGACAATTTTAGTGCAACTAATAAAGGGCTTCTAAAGCAAAGAGTGGAACTCCTAAAGACAAAAGGAGTTCTTTCGAAGACAAGTACAAGATCATCTTTTGAAGGAAAACTCCAACTTCTGAAGACAAAGTCTTATCTTTCGAAGTTCAAGACTTCAAAGAATTAAAGACAATGACTTCTAAAGAATCTTGATATGAAGAACTCCCCAAGCCTCGAAATGAGTAGGCTCTTCCGAAGTATAAATGGCCTCGGAAGAACATCTTCTTCTGAAGCCAATTGACCTTTGGAAGACACTACTATGAACCAGTGGACATAAGTATGGTCTTTCTGAAAATCCACTATAGACCTCTGATATACTCCATGGGATTTTCTCAAAACCCATGTAGTTGACCATACTTTATTCCACTGTTTACCTTTATTAGTTAGTATAGTTGCCAACTTTAGTTGGTGACAAAAGGTAAGTCATGGACATGTCATGACTACCAAATCCTAGATAAGACATTATCTAAGATACCTAAACTTTAGCTTTATAGTATTTGCTTTAGTTATAGGTTTTCAGTAGGTATCAAAGTATATCCGGCTGTAGGTGATAGTATCTCATTGTAACTCTTGTACCATGCTTGTAAAAGTCTTATAATACTTTGAGTTGAGAAGTAATATATACAAGTACCTTGAAAATTATTTTCTTGTGTTCTTTGTTACTTAATATATTATTATCAACTCTTTGAAGAGATTCTGCTTCATCTAATCCATGTGTGATTAAGTGAGTTTGAGAGAAACACCAAGTGTTTGTGACAAACATCGATCCTGCAACTTGTGACTTTGTGCAATCCGAGATGACATGAGAATAAACCTTATCATTGAGGTTAACTATTAGTTACGTCACATAATCACCATCTAAACCATTTTAAGCCATTTGGCCTACTGGCATATCCCAACACAACACCTCTGACCTCCTTTAGACACAATCCATGCTTCCTAAATTCTACACCAAAGATAATATAAGATTGTATACACAAAAAATTTAAAAAAAGAGATAAGGTAAATTTAAAAGGTCAAAATCTATTCTCCGCTAAAATTTCTATTAATATACAACAAAAGAAATTTCCTTTTAAACTAAAATACACTTTGGGGAAGTATGGGTTTCAAAGCTTCTTAGCACATGAATTATATTTTTTTTAAATGAATTCAAACACAAATCAAACAATAACTTTTAATATATTGTCACACAAATTTACCCTTAAAAAGATATTAGACCCAACATGTTGATCAGTTCATAAAAACGAGATGTGCTTGGTGCGAGTATGATGAATTGGATTTTTGGCAATTCCAACAACCGCTTTAATATCATTGAAAACCGGCAGGTGAAGAAAGTTAATCAATGTTGAATCCACAACACTTGATAGCAATAACTTCTAATGGCATTATACTCAGGCTCGCCTGTGGATAGGGAAATTGTTGTCTACTTTTTGTTTTCCCATGAAACAAGCCAATCCCCAAGATATTGATAGCCACTAGTAATTGACTTTCTATCAAGCTTACAACCTCCATGATCGCTATCAGAGTATGCATGAAGATCAAAATTTCCTCCATCTGGGTAATAAAGACCCAAACGAGGGGAGCCCTTCAAATAGCGGAAGATACGTTTAATAGCTTTCTCATGAGATTCCTTTGGATTAGCTTGATATCGAGCACAATAACAGAAAGAAAATATAATATCTGGATGACTCGCGGTGAGATACACTAGGGATTTGATCATAGAATGATATCGATGAGTATCAACTGGCTTTCTATTGTCATCAGGGGTGAGGCATGTTTGTGAAAAAATTGTAGTAAGATCAGGAGAAGCATCATTCATGTTGTACATCAATAGGATTTCAAGAATGTATATCTCTTGATGAATGAGAATTCCATCTGGCTTTTGTTCGACCTGTAATCCTAAGAAGAAACATATCTCTCCCATCATGCTCATTCCAAAGTGCTCTTTCATCATTCCTTCAAATTCTCTACACAACCTTTCATTCATTGAGCCAAAGATGTTGTCATCGACATATACTTGAACAATGAGCACATCTCTATTAACCTCCTTCTTAAAAAAAATCATGTCTGTAGTACCACGTGTGAAACCTGTTCTGAAGAGATACTATGTTAGGGTTACATTCTATATTCTAGGAACTTGATGTAATCCATACAAGGATTTATCTAGTTTGTAAACTTTCTCTGGAAACTCAAGATCTTTAAAACCCGGTTGTTGACAGACATATATCTCTTCGTTAGTAGCTCCATATAGGAATGCACACTTGAAGTCCATCTGGAAGACTTTGAATATTTTGTGAGTAGCATGAGCTAGGAAAATCCAAATGGCTTCATTTCAGGTCATAAAGGCAAACACCACAATGTAATTATTCCCCTCCCCATAAGCCAATCCTTGAACAACCAGCCTTTTTTTGTTTCTAATCACAACTCCTTGGTCATCTAGTTTGTTCTTGCATATCCATTTTGTACCAATCAGATACTTATATGGAGGAAGATCAACTAGTTGCCACACCTTCAATTTTCTAAACTGTTGAAGTTCTAATTGCATTGACTCAACCTAGCTGGTATCTTGAAGTTCCATGGCTACATTTTTTGGAACAATTTGATATAGAAAACAAACAAAGAGAAATTCATTAGTTAGCCAAAAGTGGCTTCAAGTCCTGATTCCATCTGAAATTCTTCTAATTACATAATCATGGGGGTTGTTGTTTAGGGTTTTGAAGTTGGTGTTTAGGGTTGAGGAATTGGATGAAGTAGGTTATGGGGAAGATGGTTGTGAAGTGGATGAAGTAAGGTGGATGGTTGATTGGAAATAAGGCTTTGTGGCATTCTTGATGGTGTTAAAGGGATTTGGTCTTTAGGTTCAGGTTGTGGTTGAGGTTGGATGAGTAGGTTGTGGGGAAGATGGCATTTGTGGCTTTGTGGCATTTGTGGTTCTACTTGTGGTTAAGTTTGTGGTTGAGTAGAGATGAAGGGTTGACCACTTGATAAAGGAACGTCATCATCAGGGAAGGATGGTAGATTGAATGAAATAAAAATGATGTTTGAATCATAGAACCAATCTGGATCAGAACCAACGTTGGAAACATTTCACTCTTGCCAATCAACATAGAAAGATCTTGCACTATTCTTGTCCATTTGTTGTATACTCTATATGCCTTTTGAGTTAAAAAGTATCTAACAAAGTAACATTCATCTCACACTACTCGAAACTTGGAATTTTGAGCTAGAGTATTCAACAACGTGCATGAGCAACCAAAAGAACGAAAGGAGTCAATCAATGGTTTTCGCTTGTGAAGCAGTTCAGATGGAGTCTTCATCTTGTATTTCATTATTAGAACCTTGTTTAGAACATATGAAGCATAGTTGACTACTTCTTCCCACAAAATAATAGGAGTTTAGATTCTATGATCATAGTTTGGGCTGCTTCAATAAGAGTGCGATTCTTTCTTTCAGCAACACCGTTCTACTGAGGTGTTTGGGCAATGCTAAATTGTCTAAGAATCCCTTTGCTGCACATAATGAATCAAAGATTTGATTTCTAAGATTTGTTCCATTATCTCTTCTGATTGCCAAAACTTTCTTGTTGCTAATATTCTCAATGGTCAAAATCAGCTTCTTCAACACTTCTACTGTCTCCCTTCTATATGACAAGAACCTCGCCCAAGAATATATAGAATAATCATCTGTTACAACAAGATAATAAGATTATATAGCTATAATTTTCACACTTATTGGACCAAACAAATCACAATGTAGTAACTCAAGAGGATTAGAAATGGAATTTTCGTGTTTAAGCTTATGTTGTTTTGTTTTCCTTTAGCACAAAACATACACTTGTCAACTATAGAAAAATTCTTTTGTGGTAAACCTCTGACAAGATTATTTTTAACCAATTTGTTAATATGTTAAAAACTAACATGGCCTAAATGTCTATGCCAAAGAAATGAGTCAAAGGGGGAAGCTTTTGACAAGAGACAAGTCATGGTAGATGTTATTAGTTTGGAGTTTATATCAAGTAGATATGTGTCATTTTTCCTTGGAGCTCACATTATTACCAAATCATCTGAAACTGAAAAATTAGGCTTAAGAAACAAACATTCGTTAGATTTAAAAAGCACAGAATATTCTTGTCATAAATTTGTGACACGCTCAGAAGATTGAATGCTAATTTAGGCATAAAGTTTACGTTCTCCAAGGTCAAAGAACCACTGGATACCTCACCTTGACCTATCATTTTACCTCCCTTTTTATCACTCGCAAAACCAATACATCCTCTTTTTACTATCCAATAATTGATAAGAAGGTCCTTCAATCTGGTCCTAGAACATCCACTATATACGTGCCAAGTGATGTTGATAATCCTTCTCGAATGTTCTTGGAAAATGAATTAGAGAAAATCATTTAGACACGAGGACCCAATATTTAACTGGCTTGGTTCTATGAAAGGATGAATTTTTAAAAAAGAACTATCAACAACATGTTTTATTCTATTTCCTAAAGAACGGTTATCTACATTCCTATTTACAACCTCTAGATAATGCCAAGCAATGTGGTCATCTTTTCCATAGTTAAAATACTAAGAGTTTAGACCTTTTATTTTATCCTTTTGAATTGAAATATTATCCATGATTATCGCTTCCTCACACACAGACATAAGAGAATCACAATCACTCTAAGTGACGTGCACTTCCTATGATTTATTTTCTATGTCAAATGATCTGTCATGATTTATGGATTCTCTTATCTCTGAAACTTAACAATCATGTGAGGATGTTGTTTCACTTGGAGCAAAGATCTGAATAGGAGTGAAAGAGGAAATTGGAAAAGAAATTAATTTTTCAAGACAGTTTGTTTTTGAAGAATTTTTATCACCTTTACTGAGAACGCCAACTTTTTCATTAACACTCAGAACATCAACTTCATTTAATTCAAACATTATGGAATGAGAACAACTGGAATGTAAAATATCTAAGCTACAATTTATGCTACTAGAATTATTGTCTACAAAAGCCTTTTTGGAAACTGAAGAACTAGAACTACTACTACCAAGACCTTAACTTCCTCCGTAATCATAATCTTCCCAAATCCTCTTTATATTTTACCCCTTATAAACCTGCAAACAAACTATTAGTATCTTTATTCATTAAATCATTTGTAGGATGTGGTGTCGGCAGTGGAGAATAGCAAAAGATGCTAGGTTGTGGGTAAACATAAGTGGTTTCACCACAACCCTACCTTATCTTAATTCTAGCTCCCTTTTGTTTGCTATAAAGTTCCTCTAGCTTCATTTTAGAAATTGTTCATTTATCAAGTTTTTTTAAGTTTAGTGGTCTCGAATTCAGCTACAGTTACCCTCTCTATCAAAGTATTAATTTTCAATTTCCCTCAAAAAGGGTTCTTTTTAAATGATTATTTTCTTTTAAAGCTTCGTTTAATTTTACAAAAAAATTTATTTCATTTTTTAAGTTCCTCATTTACCCTTTTTAGTTCCCCTTCAAATTCTTTTAATATATTGTTTACTTTATAAATCCCAAACAAACAAACTTCGCAAGCAGATGAACACATATCTTGAACTACCTCATAAGATATCTCCATCGCCTCCTTCTATGTGGCAAGGGCCTTCTCACAGATTCAGGCCCTTTATTCCACTTTCTACATCTCTTCCCTTGTAGCTTTTCTATCTTTATTTTTTTCTTTCTTTTCACAAACATCCACCATACTGGCCATCATAACAGTCTCGTTCCCCTCCATCTCACAAGCATTCTTCAAATTGTCTTTCTCTTCACACTCCTTCCTTCTTCCTACTTAATTTTTCACTACCTCTACAATCTCAGTTACTGCGACATGATTGATTTCATCTTCAGTCATGGCTAACTCAACACTCTAGTAAAAAATATTGTTAGCAAAGCTATTTCTTTCTACTTGTCCTGGTTATTAATTTAAATGACCTGGTTAACTCCCATTCCTAGCTCAGTGACAATGGGAGATGGATATTCTCTTTTGAAATGCCCGAGCTGTTTGCAGTTGTAGAACCTGAGCTTTGAGTTGTCAAATCCAACTTTCGCATTTTGGTTTCCAAAATTCTCCTTCCAATTCTCTCCATGAATCTTCTTACCCTTAAAGTGATCCTATAGCCATTTGACAGTAAAGATCAACTTCCTCTACATAATTAGGATCCACCTAATACATATCTTCCACAGTTATTCCTCTTCCTTTCAGTTCACCTACACTATTTCTTAATAACTATGCATGAATAAATCAATTTGAGTTGTATTCTCTAATGGAACATGTGGGAGATTTGGTTATTTTGAGCAGATCCACTGCCTGTAATCTTGTCGGAAGTCCCTGTCATCCAACCATAAGCTAACACGTGCTTTGTTGAATTTGAAAAATATGAAATAAGAGCAACATATTTTGAATAAGTTTGGGATGGAAGCATTGCCTGATTGTGTTCTCATCATTTCAGATCTAACTCGAAGGAATTCAACTTGTTGATTATGTCCATGAGCTTGTAATCCAAAAATCCACTTTCTTGCATCAACATCCTCACTTGCAAACTCCATTATGGTATTTGAGAACCTAGTAGCTTTGCTACATATTCATTGTTTGATAACTTCTCATCATACTTCTTCAGCGTGCTTGTAAGAAACAGAAAACGATTGGTAAGATTAGGGAGACTCTCATTTTTGTGTCCAACAAAAAAGTTGAATTCCTTTTCAGCTTGAGCGGCTTTATCCTTGACCAATTTCTCATTACCATCATAGAATTCACACAATGCATCGTACAAATCCTTTGCACGTTTATACTCACCAAATCCGTTGTAGATTTCTGCTGATAGGCACAAGGTCGGAGAACCCACCATTTTGACCCCTATCCATTAGCTTGATGTCTCTCTCAGAGTATTTTGTCAAATCTAAAAATTGAATGGTCTCAATGTTTTCTATTGAAACGAGCACATGAGGTCCTTTTTAAATTGACTCCCATTGATTATGATCGGTGTACATGAAGAAGGCTTCTAGTCATCTTCTCCAATCATTAAAGTTGTTACCATTGATTAGCTTAGTAGGTCTATTTGGTGCCACAATCTAAAGATTAGCAAGAGTATTTAAATCAAAAAATCAATAGTTTGGCACAATAAAATGTAATTTCGCACAAAAGCCAGTAGTTTCGCACAAGAACCATTAGTTTTGTAGGTGATAGTTTCGCACAGAAAATGTTGTTTCGTAGCTAGTTTCACTCGAAACTATTGAACTTTCATTCAAGGAAAATTGAAGATAGCTTCGCAAGGAAATTGATTAGGATGAAGAACTTTTGTTCTAGGTTCGCAAAGGGATCTAAACCACCAAATATTTGTAGCTTGACACTATAGTATCGCAAGAAGAATAATAGTTTCACACATTCGATCTGCAAACCCCTTTTTTGCAAAAAAAGATCCAAGAATCACCAAAATAAGACAAAAGTAAAATAGAACCTATTATAATAATATCTATGCTATAGTAAACTATGACTATACCTAAGCAAACAACAAGGTGAATACCACAGTATTCTTAATCATTATAGATAACAAGATCAATGTATAGTAAAAAAGCAGATCGCCTAATATATTACAAAAGGATAAAAGTTACAAATGTAGAAAGTTATAGACCACTGATCATAATCTACAGTTGATAAAAGCATGGACCCTTTCACCAACTTGTCTAAGTAGGTGAGTCTTTAGACTTGCAGGGAAAAGTTGTTTAGTTTTTTGTCAAAAGGTGATGAGAGAAAGCATGTTTTCTCTATCTTGGGAAGAATTAAGTCTTTGGCTTTGGAAGACTTTGGCAATTGGTTTCGAAAGATTTTACAGATAGGTTATTTCCATTGGGTGGTGTAAAATTTCCAAAGTAACTCTACTCTACACTTCATGCATGCATGCTGAGAGCTCTTTGGTTGCTTTGCTTGCATCAACCTTTTGATGTAAACCTTATAAACTACCCTTATGAATATGCTACAAAAACAAAGAAGATTACTTAAATATTGATGGTCCTTATCAGGATTAAGACCAGTCCTTTCTTTATCAACTGGTCAGGATCCCTTAGATTCTCATAGCATCTTGTCATGTAATAGAGATCATTTAATGGAAGATCTAGCATTTATTGATAGAAGTAGACTTCCTAACCTCCTTGATCTCTAATGACACCATCTGTCTGAATTTACAACAAAAGTCTAGGACAAGATAGGTCTCCCAGCTACAAGAGTCTCAACATGTGTTGGACTTGGTTGACAAACCTCTTCTTGAGTTATTTCAGGATGCTATAACGCATCCTGATGTGTAAAGGTCGATGCCTTGGACTTCTTTTTCTTCTTAGTGTCCCTCTTTATGGTCATCCTTTTCTTCCGTTTTGAAGATTTCAACTAAGAAGACTAGCCTTCAACACCATGTAGTTCTTGTGTGTCTTTCTTAGTCAGGTCCTTTTCCCTCATAGGTTCAGAAGGAGAGGGATCAAGACCCTATTGTGGATTAGAAGATTAATTTAGTTGTGGTTCAGCACTTGGTCCAGGTTGTGTTGTCAACTGGCGTTTAACCTTGACCTCAACTTTAGGTGTAACCAGACTTGGTGGAGAATGCAAGTTAACAAGCTCACCTTTTCTAACTTCTACTTGATCACCCTAATATGCTCATGATGGTGAGTAGACACATTGGACCAAGCCTCCTTCCGAAGAATCCAAACAACTTTAAAAAAGGTCATCATCTTCTACCTATTAGAAAACTTCTTTTAACTCTCTTGGATGATGGCTCCTGACTTTGTAGATTGTTCCATCATCTCCCTTTTAGCAGTCTTTTGTTCTTTTATTACTTTTTGCTCAAGCTGCGTGAGGTACTTAAACTCTATATATTCATATGATAAAGGAAGAAATACGAATGCCTGATTGAGGCTTGTGGCACTTAGGTAGCTGATCATATTTTGTCTGTCAACTTTCCTTTCTACTTGAGGTTGTTGCTTAGTTGCCATATCCCATATCTCAGGGCTTTTTGAACAGTGGAGAGGGTAGGAGAGTGTTTGTAGAGTTTTTTCTTCCTCCTTTCATCCTTGATCTTAAGGAGTTGTTCTGCATCCTGTACCTCAATCCTCTCCTTTGACAACTTAGTGTCACCTAGTTTATTTAGTTCTTCTAAGGGAAGAAAGATGAGTTCACCAATGTTGTAGGTCCTCGTCCCCAAGTAGTTCAATTTGGCTTCTCTCAACTCATTATCTTGAGTGTTTGGTCATAGGGCAGCCTTCATTACAACTTCCATGAGGCCTGGGGACCCACTTGAACTCTCTCCCTTTAGCTTCCTCTTCCTCTTTCTTTCTTTCTCCTCAATCTCCTCAGGAGTTAGTTTCCTTTATCTTTTGTCACTCACAGGCCTTGGTGACTCAGGTTAGAGAGAGAGCTTTGGCCTTTATTGCTAGGTTCAACATTTAAGTTCAGGCCAAAGAGAGGTTGTGAAGCACGATCACCAGCTAGTGCCTTATTGAGGGTATAGGATACTGAAGTAGTTCCTGTCTCAAGGTTTACAGGTTCTATCGCTAGGGCTTCAAGCAAGGTTTCCCATACGAAACTAATATTAGGGTCCACTTTAACATCTAGTAGACTAATGACATTACAGGTTAGCCTTTGTCTCCATCTATGTCTGAACTCTTTAATAATCCTATCTTCAGTCCTCTCAGCTAGTATGTCAGCTTGCCTATTTTGAATTGGCAAATGACATGTGAACCAAAAGAAAACTCTTATAGAACTTCAGGGTCTGAAAATTGAAGACTTCTTGCTACTCCTGAAGTCTATGAAGTATTAGAGCTTTCCTTTCAGCATCATACCTCCACCCTAATAATTCATTCTTAACATCATAGGGTGGAGGTAGGCATAGCCTTTTATATACCCTCCTTAAACAAACTTTGTATGAGTGAGTCCACATCAATATGGACTTGAAAAGGTTGTTGAGTATGGACAATTGCAAGTGAGGATGGTGAATTCTCAATGTCCATACTCTGAGAAGGACGTTTAGGTTCCATGATTGCTAATACTTTCTCTCCTTTTTTGGTAACGTCACCATCTTGCATAGGTGAGCTAGAGGTTAGGTCCACCACATCCATAGATTGTTATGGACCTAGTTGAGTCCTCCTAAGTGGTCTCTCAGCTAACTTGCCCTTGAGATTGGTGATCTCAAGTTGCTAGTCATTTACCCTCTTTTGTAGATTAGTCACCTAAGATTCCATGTAACTAATCTTTGAGACTAAATAGGTGCAAGTTTTAGTTATTTTTTGCACCTATAGTTTCAGACTCCCTTCATCTTTATGAGAAGAAACACAGGGGATGAGAGAACAATACCAAATTCTTCTTCCTCATCACCAGCACTATGTTCTTAGCTGCTGGATTTCTCCTATACCATGACAACTTCTGTTGAAGTGTCAATGGGCTAGGTTGCCATGGTTGAGGTCTTAAAGATGTAGTCAATTGCAGAAGTGAGAGCCTCTTCCATATTGATATCCTAAACAAGGTCAGGGAGATCCACCTCAGTTGTGGGTAGATGATGTGGGCTAGACATGGGTGAGGCAGGAGTACTCGTCTCTCATTGAGCAGGGATGGAGAAAAGAGACTCATGGTACTCAATGAATCCCATGTCTTCACCATCATATAACTCAAGGTTGGATAAGTGTTGGTTGAGGTCTAGAGGCAAGGCATGGTAGCTTTCCCCTGAAGTTTGTTCATTAGAGTTTTAAGACTTTGAGTGAAGGCTTAAGGTTATTGGGGTTATGAGCTCATCAAGTTGAGCACGAGGAACCTCAACACTTATCCTTGAAGTGATGGAAGTGGTTGCTCCTTAGGGGAAGTGGGAGCTTTAGTGTCCACTTCCTCTTTTATGGATAGGGATATGGGGGCCTACACAACTTGAGTACCTTATGCAAGGGTTCGTTTGCATTTTCTTATGTAGATGATGGTTATTTGAGGCTATATGGGTGGTTGAGAAGTAGAAGGTGTGGGTACAACACTAGCTTGTGCTGCTAGGTTGTCACCTTGAGTAATAAGCACTAACATTTTTAGGATTAAGGATGAATTTACCCCTGAGAAACCCACAGTTTGTTTTCTTATTGTCTTGAAGATGTCAGGCTTCATCTGTCCCATTTTAAGAATATTATCTTAACTATGCCTTCTCCCCATCCATAGTAACCTCATGGCAGGTTCTCCAAAACTCCAACATTTGATCTTCATATAGGGTAGGATCTATGGTAAGGGAGGTAAGGTAGTTTAATTGATTCAAGAACCTACAAGCCTCTAAGAAACTAGGATCATTCTCTGAGTTCAACAAAACAACTTGATTATGTTGACTATGAAAATACATGGAAAAATCTGGTTGGTTTCTGGATCAGGGTTGGCCATTTGTGAGTAGCTTTATGATGAAGAAAGATAAAAAGAGAGGCGGTATAGGGACGAATTTTGGTTAAAGAATTTTACAGATGAAGAAGAAAGTGAATGTGGGGGAACCGTTGAGTGTATATATATATATATATATATATATATTGATTTGAGACAAAGTTAATACAAATGTATAAGCTTTGAAATCCGGATGTCGGTCACACTACTGATAAAGCGCCCAAAAAGGTAGTTTTCCTAGAAGTTGAAAATCTTCCAAAAGTAATTTCTCTTCGGAAGCTAATTTGACTTTGGAAGATATTCTTGAGCTTCGTGAAAATTTTGCTTTGGAGGAAAAATACTTGGAGTATTTTTACTTCTGAGGCATATTTGGTTTCGAAATAGATTAAAAGTAAGAAGCTTTGTTCATCAAGGAACAATTCTTCCAAAGACTTAATTTCTTTCAGAAGAAATTGTCCTTCAAAACATATAAGTACTTACAAAAATATTTAAGTTTTAGAAGGTATATCAGAATTTTTTCTGAAGGTAAATGTCTTACATGTAGTTATTAGTTTTGAAGACATAATGTTCTTCCGAAGACAACTTAATGTCTTCTGAGAGGTAATATATCTAGAATTTCTAAAATTATATGGAATATCATTTGAAAAGTTTTTTTCCAATGTAAACTAGGCTTATATAGGTGATAATATAGAAAACTTATGACACATATATTTTAAAAATAGTCTTGTGTTACATTTAAAAAAATCTACTTAAAGTTAGTCATCATAATAACTAATACAAGATATTTAAATCTTTGCTCATCAAAAGCTTTTCTGAATAGATTAGGATAATGTTCATTCATGTTAACTTTAACTAATTTGACTAATCGCTTTTCAAAGTATTCTAAAGAAAACACAAACGAACCCCTACTCAGACTATTCAGTCTGTGGAGGCCCCCATATACTTACCCACACAGGAAGAAGTGGACACTGGAGCTCCCACTTCTCCTGAGGAGCAAACCACTCCCATTCCTTCTATGATCAGTGTTGAGGTTCCTCATGCTCAGTCTGATGAGCTCATAACCCAAATTGCCTTAAGCCATCACTCTGAGTCTAAACACTCAGGTGATCAACCTTCAGGGGACAGTTACCATCCCCAGCCTTAGATCTCAACCAACCGATCCCCAACCTTAACTTCTATACTGATGAAGATATAGGTTTCAATGAGTATCACCACTCTCTCTTCTTTACCCCTACTCAAAGAGAGATGAATGCTCATGAGTCTTCTACTTCTATCCCACATCAGTCACTTACAACTGAGGTGGACACTTCTGAACATGTTCAGGATGTCCATATGAAAGAGGCTCTCACTTTTGAAAGTGATTACATTATTAAGACCTCAACAATGGCAACTCAGCCCACTGACTTCTCAACTGAGGCTGTCAGTGAGCAGAGGAAAACCAACAGCCAAGAACCTAAAGTTGCTGATGAGATGGAGGATTCTGCTCCAATTATCTCATCCCCTAATGATTCTACTGATGAAGATGAGAGGAATCTAAGAATAAAGGTGCAAAAACTGTCTACAACATGCACCTATTTAGTCTACAAGGTTAGTCACCTTGAATCTCAGGTGACTACCTTGCAAAATAGAGTCAATGATCAGTAACTTGAGATTTCATATCTTAAGGAAAAACTAGCTGGGAGACTTTTAAGAGGAGCTCAACCAGGAACACAAGAACCTGTGGAGGTGATCGACCTAACTCCTAGCTCACCTATGCAAGTGGGTGATGCTACCAAAAAGGGGGAGAAAGTCATCACTACCACAGAACCTGGGAGTTCTTCAAAAAGTATGGATATTGAGGACTTACCATCATCACTTGCAATTTTGCCTACTTAACAACTTCCTCAAGTTCATATTGATATGGACTCAATAGACTCCTTAATATAGAGTTTGTTTGAGGAAGGGATACCAAGGGCTATGTCATCTCCACCATCTTCCAATCACATCATTGGGTGGAGGTATGTCAACAACAGAAAAGTCCTCATCCTTCTTAGAGTTCAAGGGCAACAAGAGATCTTCAACTTTCACACCTTGAACTTCTATAAAAGTCTGGATCTAGTCCCAATGCCACTTGTCAATCCAAGACAATTAAGACAAGCTGACAGAATGGCTCAAGGAATCTAGGACAGGATCATTGTAGAGTTCAGTTTTAGAAGAAGACTGAGGCAATCAGGCAATGCCATCGGTCAACTAGATGTTAAGGCAGACCCTAAGATTAGTTTCATAGGGGAAACCTTTACTGAAGGCCCAGGGGCGAAACCTGAGAGCCTTGTCCTATCAACATCAACTGCTGTAGTGATCCATACCCTTATTGAGACACTTGCTAGTGAAGGTGCTTCTCAACCTCTCTCTAGCCCGAGCTCAGAAGCTACATCAACCAATGAAGGCCAAAGCTCTCCCCACCCTTAGTCACAAAGGTCTGTGAGTGACAAAGGGAAATAAAAGATGACATCTGAGGAGATTGAGGAGGAGAGAGAGAGAGGAAAAGGAAGCTGAGGGGCAGAAGATGCAGACCAGGAACTATGATATTGACAATGTCATTTCTCTCCCCTTAGATGAACTGAATAAACTGGTTGACATGGAGAGGTCAAAGGAGAAAAGAGGCAGAAGATGCAGAGCTATTGGTACAAATCAAAGAAGACAGAAGAAAGAAAATTCTGTACAAGCATGTGCCTACTCTCTCCCCAGTTCAAGAAAGTCTTGCACAAGAGGATGTGGTTCAACAAGAACCTCAGGTAGATAAAGAAGAAGACAGGATCAAGATGATCAACTACCTAAGTGCCACAGGCCTCTATCAGGCAGAAGCACTTCTTCCCTAATCCTATGACTATGTTGAGTTTGAGTATCTCAAACAACTTGAACTTGAGATAGTCAAGGAAATAAAGACAACCAAAAGAAAGCTAAGGGAAGAAGCTGCTA
>BJCM01137350.1:0-26455 GCA_018326385.1 Flaveria bidentis
ATTTGATGAGGATGAAAATCCACAAGCCGATACACGTTTGGTTGACACTAGCAATCAACAAGAGGTTGTTGATGATCATCAAGAGGTTGATCAATACACAAAAAAACGTTCCCAGATCTGGTAGAGTTAGCATTCCACCTGAAAGATGTGGATTTTTCATGAATGGATGCTATGTGGTTGACTCCGATGAGCCAACCACATACCATGAAGCAATATCCAATTCGGATTGTGACAAATGGCTGGATGCCATGAACGTTGAGATGCAATCCATGTATGACAATCAAGTTTAGGAATTGGTTGACCCTCCATTTAGCTCCAAACCGGTTGGATGCAAGTGGGTTTCAAGAAGAAAATGGATATACATGGAAACTTGGATACGTACAAAGCAAGACTTGTAGCAAAAGGTTTCACTCAAAATCAAGGGGTTGATTATTATGAGATTTTCTCGCCTGTGGCAATGCTAAAGTCAATTAGGATATTATTTGCCATAGCTGCATATTATGACTATGAGATTTGGCAAATGGATGTCAAAACCGTTTTTCTTAATGGACATCTCGAAGAGACTGTCCATATGGTTCAGCTTGATGGTTTTGTCGGTCCACAACATCCTAAAAGTATACAAGTTATAGAGGTCAATCTATGGATTGAATCAAGCATCGAGATGTTAGAATCAACGTTTTGTTGAAGAGATCAAGAAATTTGGTTTCATCAAGAATGCTGACGAGGCTTGTGTATATATGAAGGTTAGTGGGAGCATAATAACATTCTTAATATTGTATGTTGATGACATACTACATTTTTGAAATGATATTCCAACCATGGAAGGTGTCAAAACCTGGCTTGGAAGTTGTTTTTCCATAAAAATCTCGGTGAAGCCGCCTATATTTTAGGAACAAAGATCTATAGGGATAGATCGAGGCGGTTGATAGGTTTAAACCGAAGTGCATATATTGATAAAATCTTGAAAAGGTTCAAGATGGAAAAACTCTGAGAAAGGTATGGTACCTATTCAAAGAGGGACAATATTGAGTACATCTCAATGTCCAAGCTCAAAGGATGAGCAAGATCGAATGAAGGACATCCCATATGCATCTGCTATAGGATCCATCATGTGTGAGATGATATGCACTAGATCGGATGTGTCATGCGCGTTAATCATGACGAGCAAATATTAGTAGAATCCAGGTAATAGCCATTGGATGGCTATTAAAAGTATATTGAAATACCTTAGGAGGACTAAGGAAATGTTTCTAATATACGGATCTCATGAAGAGGAACTTGTTGTAAAGGGTTACACAGATGCAAGTTTCCAAACCGTTCGAGATGATTCTCAATCATAATCGGGGTATGTCTTCATTATGAATGGAGTAGCATTGTCCACTACAAAATCCGAATACATAGCTGTATCATTAGCAGCTCCGAATACATAGCCGCATCCTCTTGGGCTTATTAGATAGTTTGAGATGATTAAACTCTAAAGATCACAAATATCACCATTAGGAAGCTTTAAAATTGATTCAAGTAAATAGAAGTATTCAACTCTTCCACATACCCTCTTGATTAGTGCACAGTCAGATTCTAAATCCAATTTCTTGCCATAATCTTGTTTTCCTCAGCAGAGGTAGGAGTAGTAATGTGATCAAATAACTGGTTTAGATAAGATTTTTCTTTAGTAATCTCTCTCACAGTTGTGCCCAATAGCCATACCTTTCATGGAATTACCTCTCTGGGTTTTGTGATGAGTTTTTATTTTCCTTTGTGTTGATACTGGCTTTCAATGGTCACTGGATTAGTAGGGGTCTTCATTTAATTTTCATAAGTGGGACTAGGGGCTTCAGTCCTGAATCTTACTCTAGTTTCTAGCTCCACCTTCATGACATGTTCCATTATTCTTCTTAGTTCTACCACTGACCACCCTTTCAACTCATTCATCTTAAAATTGTGACCTTGTAACCAACAAGTCATATTGTATTTACCGTGTTTAGCTGTATCACAATGACCCAATTCTTTCTTGATCTTTTGAATAGCTTGAAATATAGTGAACGTTTCCTAATCATAGTTGGGAATCATGAATCTTGCAAACTCAAATTCTTTAAGTGCTTCCTTCAAATCTGTCATGTTCATTCTCTTAACCATGTCAGAGGGAAACCCATGATTGATTAGGGTCATAAACATAACTGGTTCATGTATTTCTTCTAGAATGTCTTTTGTTGTTATCAGTTTTTCTTCCTTATCCTTTTCTTGTTCTTTGAAAGTATCAACCTTGGTCAACTCATCCCATTCCTCACCACTCTCTACTTTAGCATGTGAGATATGGTTCAAAGTTGATAACTCTGTAGAAGGAGTGTGTTCTCGTGATACATTTTTTGATCTTTTTGGTGAATCTTTGACTTCTTTCACCTCTATCTCCGTCTTTCCTAAATACTTCCTTTTTCTTGAGTACTAAATGATTTTCTTTGATGTCTTAACAGATTCTTTTGATTGTTTTGTTGTATGAGTACTTTCTTTAAAGTCACTTATCTTCCTTTTAAGCTTATGAATCTCTACCTTTTTCTTTTCTACCTGAGATGATTGATCATTCAGAGTCTTCTTAGCTTTATTGTTCTCCAAGACAAGCTTCTCTTTTTCAGTTGTTTGTTGTTTGAAGAACTCCTTGAGCTCTTCCATATGTTCATGTAATGCATCAATTACTTCATTGTAGCTAGAGCATTTTCTCCCAACCTTTTCAGTGATGCTTATTGCTTCATAATTTATTCATCATTTTCTTTTAACATACCCTTCAACTCTTGTATTCTTTCCTTCCTTTTGTTACATTTGATTACATGTTTGTTATACTCAGCCACCAAATAACTTTTCTTTAATTAGATGTCTTCTTCACTTAGATCATCGTCATGATAAGAAATTACGTCAACCTAGTTAGCTTCTTCTTCTTTTTCTTCTTGATGTTCAGCAACAATCTCATCATCTTTCACTTTATTAGGGGCTATACATTAGTTGGGACTCAACAACTTGATCTATCTACTCTTGGTGTGGTTGTTGTTGTTGTAGAGGATCAAATATTGGAGTTGTGATAGAGATGTTAAGAAGGGAGAAGTTGTATGCTAAATTCTCCAAATGCGCATTCTAGTTGCGTGAGGTTCAATTCTTGGGTTATGTGGTGAATCCTGACTGGATTATGGTGGACTTGGAAAAGGTGGAGGAAGTGATGCAATGGAATTCTCCAAAGACGCCATCCGAGATTCATATTTTCTTGGGTTTGTCTGGCTACTACAGGAGATTCATTCAAGACTTCTCTAAGATCGCTTCTCCACTGACCAAGTTGACCCGGAAAGATGTAAAGTTCATATGGGGTCAAGCTCAAGAGAAGGCGTTCAAGGAATTAAAGGCGAGGTTGACTCAAGCTCCTGTTCTGTCATTACCCGATGGATGTGAAGATCTGGTGGTTTATTTTGATGCTTCCTACTCAGGGTTGGGGTGTGTGTTAATGCAGAGGGGAAAAGTTATAGCCTATGCATCCTGATAGTTAAAGGTTCATGAGGTTAATTACCCTACTCATGATTTGGAGCTAGAAGTTGTGGTCTTCGCGTTAAAGATTTGGAGGCACTACCTATACGGTACAAAGTGCACCATAGTCACCGACCACAAGAGCTTGAAGTACTTCTTCGAGTAGAAGGACCTGAACATGAGGCAGAGACAATTGTTGAAGCTCATAAAGGATTATGATTATGAGATCCATTACCATCCGGGCAAAGCCAACATGGTGGCGGATGCCCTTAGCCGAAAAGAGAGACTCGAGCGTATTTGGGTGAAAGCTTACCAGTTGATCATGACCTCTGATGTGATGAAGCAAGTCAAAGAGTTTCAAGATGAGGCATTGAAAGAAGATCATCTTAACTCCGAAAGAATGAGAGGTCTAATTGCTGGATTGGGTGAAGATTATGGATGAAGCTCATAAGACTCTATATTCTATTCATCCTGGTGCTACAAAGATGTACCAAGACATGAAGACAGACTATTGGTGGTCGGGTATGAAGCGTGATGTGGTGGAGTATGTGAGTAAGTGCCTTACTGGCTTGCAAGTGAAGGTGGAGCATCAGAAGCCATATGGAAAGATCCAACCTTTGGATATACCGGAGGGCATGATCCCATATGGGTGATAGTTGATCTTTTGACAAAGAGTGCTCACTTTCTACCGTGAGACATATTAATCCAAAAGGTTGGCCAAACTTTTCATTAAGGAGATTGTAACCTGTCATGGTTATAGCCACTAAATGCCACATATGAAGCATTTTTGTGTTTGAAGTCATGGAGAAGAGAAAGGTTTCTTGTCATATGCTTGGAAGAAACATTATCAACATACTACTTGTTGTCAGCTTTCCAGATTGTTCCTACACACATAAGGAAATCAATTAGAATTAACAAACCGAGCCTTAATGATCTTGGGTTTTCCAACATTGTCTAAAATTGTCACTCCCTCATGAATCAGTCTTGATGTTTTAGTAATAATTTTAGTTTTAATTAATTCATTATTTGTTGTTTTTTGTGTGGATGATTGTTTTGAAGATGAGCTTGTGGAACTTGGTTCTTGTTTGTCAATCTCTTCTTCATTCACCTTTTCTTTGTTGGTTTGTTGTTTTAATTTTAAAGATGAACCTTGATTGTGGAAAGTTTCATCATCCTTTGATTTTATATGAAGTACATGAGTTCCTTTGCCAAAATTATCAAATAAGGCATCATTAGCATTTTTTTCATTTTCAGTCAAATCCACCCTTATGTGAGTTGTTTTGGATTGCTGATGTGACAGTCTTTTCATCAAAGATTTATCATGAGTAGTTGTTTTCTTTAGTTGTTGCAACTTTTGTTTTTCTTGTTTATTCTTTGCATTTGAATATTCATGGCTTTCACTAGATTGAGAGTCTGAATCATCCTTCTTAAATTTTTGCTTCTTTGTGCTCTTTGTCTTGCTCTTCTTGTTGAAAAACATTTATGAGTTGAATGCTTATTTTTGTTACAAATTGCACAATATTTGTTGAATTGGCAGTCGAAGGTCATGTGATTGTTTATATTGCAAATAGAACAATAACTGATGAAGTAATAGTCTTTAGTATTATGATTTTTTATATCACACCACTTGCAATACATTTCTTCTGATTCTTTCTTAGAATCAACCATTTTCTTATTCTTTTGAAGCTTTTGAGGATTCAAATCGTTCTCAAATTTTGTAGTTGATGTAACCTTGTCTTTCCCAAACACAATATTAAAGGATTTTTTTCAACATTTTTTGAATTTTTTTGGTTAGGATTCAATACTTTTTGGTTTGATCTCTTGTCGGTTGTTGCTTTAGCCTTCTGCAGATCTTCTATTGACTCAGTAGATTTTGTTTTCTGTAGATTTACTACTAAATGTTTCTTCTTCCGGATAAGTTCTGCTCATTGTTTATTCTTTCCCTTTTTTACAGAAGATAGGTGTACTTCCTCGGTAGATGTACACTTTTCAATCACTTTAGTTGAAGGTTTTTGTTACTGGTAAAGTTCTTGAAGACCTTCATTTAACTGAGCTATTCTTTTGAAAATAGTCTTCAACTTGTTTCTTTGCTTTGGAGGATATGGCAAATTTGTTTCTTAAAGGATTAGGAATGGTTGTTTCAAATGAAACATTCTGATCTATATCCAATTAATCATCACCATGTTAATCAGAATCATCCAAGTAATCACATTCATCAAAATCAAATTTTGAGTCATTTTGTTTGATTTTATCTGATTAAGAAGACGTAGTTTCACTCACCTCAGATTCATTTCTGTAAACATATTGATTAGATTTTGTTTCAAACTTGGTACATGGCACAAAATGATTTGACAAGCTGTTTGTCATTGTTTTAGGTAAAGTTGTATAATTATAATTTAAAGGAGGTGAAACAACATTATATCCCAACCCATACCTATTATTTGATATAATATGAGAATTTAATAATCTCTCATATTGCTAAGATGAAAGTTAAAACTTCTGAAGTTTCACTTCAGTTGATGCATGATCAGCTATGGATTTAGTTAAGGAAGTGGTTAAATGCTCAACTTGGGCTTTTAAGCTGTAATTTTCTGAAACAAGTTTATCTAAATCCTTTTGTAAAGAGTTAATTCTGAATTGATATAATTTATGTTCTCTTACATGAGATTCATTCAAAAGCATTATTTCTTTTACTTTATCAACCAGTTGTTCTAAATCAACATTTCAGATTTATTGAGTTTGGATCTTAGGACTCATCTTGTTCGGATCTAGAAATAAAAAATTAAGATGGATGGACGTGTGTGAATGAAAGAACAAATATATTCATACTAATAATGTTATGATTTCTTTGATGTTGATAAACAAGTTACAATGAGATTTATAGATGGCTGGTGAAATCAATCCCAACCAAAGGAGAGGATTTCTCCTTGGGTGGTGATTTACACCATGAGAAACACACACACAAAAGGCACACTTGCAAAAATGAACTAGTGTGTCTATTTATATTATTATTACAACATGACCTAATTTTGACATTTGTAATTGTCTTGATCTTGATTTTTTCAAGTTGTATTTTCTTGTATTGTTGTTTTTGTTCTAATCAACTTGGTCTCTGAACTTGTACAATGAGATCTTCAGTTGGCTATAATTATGATTTGGTAAGCTTCAGTTTATTTCATTTTTGAACCCCAACAGACTTTATATCTTTCCTCTTCCTCAACACACTAATGAAATGTCTATCTCTTACCGCTCTAGCCATAGGTGGAACTTTGTTCTCCATGTGAGCTATTAAAGCTTAATTCTCTTCCAAGACTTCCTTTTTATACATTCTATAGCCACAAGTTCCATCTTGAAGTATGATTAGCCTAGTTTCTTTAGAATTACCAGGTCCTGATGAGGCATTTGTGGCTTGTGGGGATGAGTTGGTTAACTATGGTTGTTTAAGTGATCTTTGAGATGTTGTTAGTTGATGAGATTGATATGGATAAGACTGATGTTGTTGTTTCACATGTCACAAGATGATTGTTGATTACATTCTATAGAGAAGTGTCCATATAGATTGCATTTGAAAAATCTTACCTTTGACTTATCAACACCAATCTTTGATGTTTTGCTTGCAACAACAAAATTTTTATTTCTTCTTAGGTGCTGCTTGGCTCTATAAGAAATCATTGCCATTTGCCATTAAATATCCATCTCCTCTACTACATCATGATGTAGTTCTTCCATGTCTTGCTGGTAGATGTTGGCGGATTTTAAAGTGCTTCCCAGGTAAGCTTAAAAACTTGAACTGAAAGCTGCAAAGGTTGCCTTTTGTTCTTCAAAGTCCAGAATCACAGAGATGGGATCTGCTTGGTTGTTGTTTGATGAGGACTTTGCTGATGATGTAAATGTATCTTTTCTCTCCTCGGATCTTCCTATTTCCTTTCTTGATTTACTTTGAGAAGATTTCCTTGAAGGCTTTGATGCATAAAAACTTACTTCTTCTTCATCTTCACTCAATCTACAAAAGTTGTCACTATTATTGTTAGAAATACAAGCACTTCCAACACTTTTGGTTTCTTTAAAATGATAAGGAGTGACATGTGTATGGTTTCATATAAATTTGATGCAATCCAAAATATCCAAACAGTACGTCCTACATGCGTGTACAAAGTGCTAAAGTAGAATGTTTCGGAAGTTTCAAATTTTGCATTAGAAACTATTCCAATTGTGAAATCTTCTGAAGCCAAGACCAATATCTTCCGAATCCAAACATGAAGTTTTGCAAAGCATCAAAAAAAAGTCTTCCAAGTTAGTTTATGAAGAGAGATTTCTTCGGAATACATTTGAGTACATGCTTTATCGGTTGTACCTTTTACCAACTTTCACTAGTGGTGAAAAGGTCCATGCTTTTGGTAAACTGTACATTGTGGTCCTGAGTCTATTTCTTTCTACTTTATGTACTTTTATATTTTTTTTGTATTATATTATGATGTGAGATATGACATGTCATAATCACTAGTCAAAAGACAATCTGCCTTTTGACTCTACACTGATTTTGTTGTTGTCTAGATCATGTATCCAGTTGGCCTTCAAAGTATGGCCGGCTGTAGGATGTAGTATAAAGTATCTATGGTCCTTAGTATTTTATGTTATGCTTTGTAACACTAATATGGAACTAGAGATCAATATACAACATTCATGAAAACCAAACACTTGTGTATTTTGTTCTTGTTTTATCTCTCAATTACTTGTGTTTCTTAGTATCATTGTAATTGGTTACTAGTTCCCTATTTGATCCGTTAAGTGTTCTAAAATTAATCTCTCCACATTGTGTTGTAAGTGACCAAACCCCCTCAAACAGACCTGCAACATGTGTTCTCACACTCTTGTTTCTTGATTTTTCACCTATTTCAAGAGCCTCAACTTTACCTAGCAATGTATCTAAACCTATTGATTTGAGGTCAATGGTGTTCTTGAACATCGACACAGTCTTCTTCCAACTTTCTGGAAAAGTATGGAGCATTTTTTTGTTTAATTCTTCATCTGTATACTTCAACTCCATGATGTTCATCTTGGTTACAAGTTTCATAAACCTATGGAGTTGTTAATGAATTGATTCGCCCTAAACATGATGAAATGGTTCATATTGTGAGCGAAGTGTGTCCTTCCTAGTACTTCTGATTTCATCACTCTCTTCACAGAGTGTACCATGCATGTGAAGTCATTAGATCAGTTGACATCTGAGTGTGTTCTTGACGGAAGGAAACAAAACCAAAACCAAGAGTCAAACAATAGAACGAACAATAATATAATTGTTTCATTGATAAAACCTAATGATTACAAGTTCATTAAATAGAAGAATCATGACTCTTCGCAAGGGGAGATCGAGCATGATCTCACCTCTCATCCGGCACCACCTAGGCCCCGGGCACACTCCTTGAAAACTTTCTACATAATGAAAGTGGTATTTATAGGCCTCAACCCATACCAGATGCGACTGGACCCATTAGTACGATTGGACCATGCATATTTTCAGTCTTACGAATGGCCCAATAGCATCTCTCAATCGCACGACTAGTCCATTAGCATGGCTCAGTCGTACCACTGAGTCTCATTCGCATATGCTCCTGCGAATGACTCAGTTTCATGTGTTTACAACATATCAGGTGTATTACATTAAGCCTAGACTATTCGCCAAACGATGAACACACTATATATGACAATATATGCTCCAAGAAATTCCCCCTTGGACGTTGCTTACGAATAGTAAATAACACCTCTTACAATCTTCAGTCAATCTTTGCTCTGGTTTCCAATAGAATCAAACGAAAAACCATATTAGCCAACATTGTTAATCCGTCAGGTTGCTACAGTATCCCTGAAAAGGAATTTAGGCACTATAGCTTTCGTTTACTTTGCAGAACACCATCATAACAGCAAGATTCCCCATATGACTGATTTTCTAGATAATGATATGAACAGTTTTCCATTGCCCCAATCTTCACACAGGCTA
Organism: Flaveria bidentis; assembly: GCA_018326385.1. NCBI lineage: Eukaryota > Viridiplantae > Streptophyta > Magnoliopsida > Asterales > Asteraceae > Flaveria > Flaveria bidentis. Next base: position 9,503 of record BJCM01137350.1, read on the forward strand.
ACCTCATTAACATTAACACCTGCAGAAATTCCCCCTCAAATTCAGCATATCCCAATATATAAACATTGTGCTCTCCTACGACTTCATACGGTGTATTGGGCAAAAAGTAAAGGTTTCAATCCACAGCTGACAATCTCAAACAAATCAGCATGCACTCAGATTCATCATTAGTAACTAGTTCACATCATCACTTTCTGATTGCATATTCAATTTCTCTACACATGGATTCCCCCTAAGAATCAGAATCCTCTCTATGCGGAAAAATATAACTTGATTGGCCCATAAATAGTCAGATGCTCCAAACTACAACATAAAATCAGCACCGACTGCTGACATCTTCTCTTCTCTCTTTTGTGTTCTAACTACATTCATCTATTCTGTAAGTCCAACAAATAATAGGGTATCCATCGAACTTATTTGACAAAAGAACCTCAGGATGAATGTGCTTTGCTCATCCTCAAATCTGTGCAAGAGGCAGTTGTAGACCCTTTTTTTGGCCTGGAACACTGTTCATTCGTATGACATCGAGGACAAATATCACATTCGTGGGAATGGATGATGCGAATGATATATTCGTGTGACTAGTCATAAGACTGGTCCAGTAGCATGACTGGACATAAGACTGGTCCAGTCGCATGACTGAACATAAGACTGGTCCAGTAGCACGACTTGACATAAGTCTGGTCTAGTCACATGACTAGACATAAGACTAGTCCAGTCACATGATTGGACATAAGACTAGTCCAGTCGCATGGTCTAGTCATATGACGGGTCCAGTCGCATGACTGGACATAAGACTGGTCCAGCGATTTTCAGATATGTAGCCGCCATGACTACCAAAAACTCTAATCTGATGAATTATACATGAACTGAAACAAAATAGACATCATAAGATTCACAAGGGTGATAACAATGTTGTTCCGAGTTCGATATTAACCATGAAACAATACACGTAACAAAATTTGAGTAAAACACAAAGAACACGAAGTGGGTTTAACGTCAAAAAACATGAAATAGATCCAAAAATCAAGAGCTCTGGTTGCTAGAATGATTGTTAGATCATTCTAGCAGTAACTTGCTCTGATACAGATTGTGAAGTCGCTGGATCGGTTGACATCCGAGCGTGTTCTTGACGGAATGAAACAAAGCCAAAACCAAGAGACAAACAATAGAACAAACAATAATATAATGGTTTCATTGATAAAAACTAATGATTACAAGCTCATTAAATAGAAGAATCATGACTCTTGGGAAGGGGAGATCGAGCATGATCTCCCCTCTCATCCGGTAGCACCTAAGCCCCGGGCACAGTCCTTGAAAACTTTCTACACAATGAAACTGGTATTTATAGGCCTCAGCCCATATCAGATGCGACTGGGCCCATTCGTACGATTGGACCATACGTATGGTTCGATCGTACGACTAGACCATACTTGTGGTTCAGTCTTACGAATGGCCTAATAGCATCTCTCAGTCGCCCGACTGGTCCATTATCATGGCTCAGTCGTACGACAGAGTCTCATTCACATATGCTCCCACGAATGACTTAGTTTCATGTGTTTACAACATATCAGGTGTATTACATTAAGCCTAGATTATTCGTCAAGCGACGGACACACTATATATGACAATATATCCTCCAACAAAGTATCTTCCATAAGAAATTTGTTGTTTTTTAATTCTCACACCTGATTAATATTTCCTTTGGAAAGCCATACTAAGCGTATTGTATGCTCTAATATCAACTTTGACCTTTTTAACATCATCCAGTGATAGATGTTTTGTACTTATGGGTTGATTATTCTCATTATAATCAGACCCAAGAGTAGGTGGAATATACGGACCTTCAGTTATTGATACCCATAAGTCAGAATCTGTGTAATTTACATGATTCCCGAACTTAATTTTCCACGATTTAAAATCCGACTTTGTTTCAAATTTGGAGGTTGGTATGATGATCCACCAAAGTTACTAATTTAGTTAAAGTCTTAGAATTTAACTATACCAAAGTTTCTTTTGAGTAATGAACTAATTAGTGACAAAACTTAATAAATGAGTAATTAAATGATTGAGGTCACAAATTAATCAACTGTTTTTAATGATATTTGAATATCAAATCAAGGATTTTGTTAATGTATTTGTTCAATTAATTTGAACAATTGATGAATATCAATCAATAACACAGATCTGTGAGTCAATTAATGTGAATATAGATCTAAGTTTACCGAGCAATGAAACAGTACTCGCTGAATTAATTAATCACTGTTTTTATAATTTTTTTAAATAGATTCAAACCATAATGATTTTTTCAGGAACAATAGATCTAGTCAAAATCAATGCTAAATCTAATAAAATAAGCAAACAATTAAACAATTCTAACATCGATAGATGAATTGATCTAAATCAATGAGCACTTGGCTCTAATACCACCTGTGTATCCAAGGATCGCAATCAATAATTATCAGTCTTAGATTGGAAACAAGTTAATGATTGAGGAATGATCATTAATCATTGTTTAATTGTTTAATTAATAAATATCATAGTGAATAAATATTAATTAGGAAGAACATAATGATATCAACACAATAAGTAAACGAACAAGATTTTTATTCAAAAGAATTTCATTAAAACTTGTAAATGATTATATATGAATATACAATGAATGCTATGGATAAATATTGCTTTAAATGAGTTGATGTTTTTGATGTATTGATGTGACAGCTGCTCGGGTTTGTGTTTGATTGATTGTGTGAATCGATGTGATGTTTGGTGTTTGTCGTCTTGTCGCTCTAGTCTCCCTAGTCTCACGTGTATCTTGATATGAAACCTAGGATTTGTATTTATATAAATTTACGTTTCTATTAAGGAAACATCGAATCTCTTGGGATTCATGATTCACTTGTTGACTTGAATCATTTGAGTCATTTGACTACAAGTGTTTAGTCTTCACATCTATGTTGTCTTCGATAAGAGTTTGCTCTTCCGTCGGAATGTGTTCTTCCGCAGGAGTCTTCACTTGTACTTCGAAGCTGGTCATTCATTAGTGAATCTTTGGTCTTGTACTCTTATCCACACAGATGTTCATCCATAGATATTCTTTGGACGGATATCTTGTAAGAAAGATATCTATGGAAGAACAAAAATGTTCATCCATAGATGTTCCTTACACTTTGTCAATTTTAGAAATTGACCAAGTATAATGTTTGTAGTTGCAATTATACACATAAATCACCACACATATAGGTTAACCTATATCGTGATGCATACATCAAAATAATGAATTACAAATATTCATGACAAGTATTTATTAAATTTCTATGCCTATAAAAATGATCTAGACCTATGGTTCTTAGATCTAACAAAGTCATTTACAACAAAACCTAAAGTTGTTAAAACATGGGTTCCCGTTTCACCTGGTTAATTTGTTCATCGCATTTTTGCAGGAGTCATCCACTAAAGTTGTAAATATTGTTTGGCATGTTGATAGTGGATGATCTGGATGTTGGGTTTTGTAACAAGTTTATCAAAGCAAGTTTAACCATTTAAACTTCAAAAACGCAGTGGATATTAGTGATTAGAGTATGTTTAACAATCTAAAATTTTTAACCATTTTTAACCAAAGTCAAAACCCATAAACAAGAATCATTAATATATGTGAAATGACATGCTATCAAAACGAAAAGAACAACCATAGGGTGTTCTTGAAACTACCTTTCAAGAACAAGATGATGAAGTATGGATGAGATGAAGATGATGATCCTCATGAATGTCCAGCCCCCAAGAGATAAAGCCTCAAGTTTGTATACCCACAAGCTCTTCCAAACACCTAGCTTGTTAGGGAGTGCAACACCAAGAACCCTCTTCTAGTGCCTCTTCAAAAACAAAATTTTCAGCAACTTTTCTTCCACTTAGATCCGAAAATTTCAGGGTTTTGGAGAGAGTTCTCTTGCTTGTGTGTATGAGAGAGTGTGATAGATGGAAGTGTGCAAGAGGCGGGAAAGTCTTGTTGAACCCAAGACTAAAAGACCCATCAAAACCCCACATGGGGCGGCCGAAACTAGGGTTCAAAATGGGTTCCCCCAATTTGTAATTTTATAAAAAATGCACTCTTTAAACAATAAGTTTATAAAATTAAAAGGATCTTTTAATTTTATAACATTAACACACTTTTATTTGTTATTATTTAACTAACTTAAATAATGAAACAAATAAATTCTCATGAACAAATTATCCATATACTGTTGTTCTATTACAAAAACAACATTTTAGAAAACCCATTTTCTAATTTGGTGTCAATATTTATTTGTACGATCTCATCAAGGAATAAATATTTATTGGTGTTTGTTTAGCATGTTATTGGGTATGACCCGACTTGGATCATAACGTACTAACCACATCAATCTTGTATGTGTCTTGGGCATACAAGAACCAACATCGGACATATGACGAAGTTGAAGGATTTATTGACAAACTATGGCATAATCAATGGTGAATAAGTTGTGATTGCCGGTGACATGAAAGGAGGAAAATTGATTGGCTAGGGGGAGGTTTCAAATGGTTCTCTTACACTGGAGAAAGTCAATTATGTGCCAGAATTAGATTTCAATTTGTTTAGTGTCTCTCAGATTTGTGATAAAGACATTTCGGTCTTGTTCAAGTCTAATGAATGTCTCCTTCTGAAGTTTGAGATTGATATTCCTTAGAAGATGGTGCTTATGTGGGCTCCGATAAAAAACAACACCTATCTTCTCGACATGGGGTCTAACGAGTCAACATTCACTGTCAATTGTCTTCTGTCAAAAGCTTACACATTTGAGTCTTTCTTATGGCATCGAAGATTGGGCCATGTTAATTTAAAAAATATAAACAAATTAGTTAAAAACAATCTTCTTAGGGGAAATTCATGGAATGTGCCAAAGGAAAACAACATAAGAAACCACATAAAACAAAACTTGAAAATATCATATCTAATCCCCTCGAGTAGTTACATATGGATTTGTTTGGGCCCCTCAGAGTTAAATCCATTGCTAAGAAATCTTTTTGTCTTGTCATTATAGATGATTTTTCCAGGTATTCCTGGGTGAGATTTTTTGCCCATAAAGAAGAAGCTGCTGAAGAGCTACAGAAGTTGATTCTTTCTATTGAAATGATAGGCAAAAGGAAGGTTATGGCTATTCGAAGTGACAATAGTACTGAATTTCACAATCAAATCTTTGATTCCTTCTTTGTTGGTAAAGGTATTATGAGAAAGTTTAGTGCAGTGAGAACACCTCAGTAGAATGGTGTTGCTAAAAGAAAGAATCAGACCCTTATTGAATCCGCTTGTACTATGCTGATTGAGTCCTTTATACCCATTATCTTCTGGTCAAAGGTGGTAAATTGTGCATCCTATGTTCTAAACATGGTGATGATAGTCAAAGACAAAATGAAGACTGCATATGAACTATTCCATAAGAGGAAGCCTTTGATTGATTTCTTTCGGCCTTTCGGATTCTCGTGCACTTTATTAAATACCCAGGCACAAGAGACGAAATTCGGTGTTTTGTCTAACAAGTGTTACTTTGTTGGCTACTCCTTTTCTCAGTAAGCTTATCGAGTGTATAAAAAGAGAACCCATATTGTGCAACAGTCTTTTAAGGTTGATTGTCGGGAATCTAATCCCTTTGATTTCTGATAAGATCATGCATGGTTCTTTGACTCCAATATGATTTTCAACTCATTTATTCTTCCAGTTTTTTATGATGATCCGTTCACATCTAATGTTCAAACAAACATCATTCCTCCACATCTACTACCTATCATTCCTCCAACCCATCAACCCACCTTAACCATTGATTTCAAAAACCTAAAAGACCACCCTGATGATAAAATTATAGGATCCATCACTGATGGAGTTTAGAGCGGAGTGAATCAGACTTGATTAATGTATGCCTATTATCTTGTTTTATATCCTAAATTGTTCCAAAGAATATTCATGCAGCTCTTCAGGATCCTTGTTGGGTTGAATCGATGCAATTGGAACTTGAACAGTTCAGGAAGCTCAAGGTGTGTACCATGGTTGATCTTCCACCAAACAAATCGCCAATAGGCACGAAATGGGTATTCAATAATAGACCCGATGACCGTGGTGTTGTGGTAAGGAATAAGTCTAGATTGGTGGTTCAGGGCTTTGCTCAGGAAGAAGAGATTAACTACAAAGAAGTCTTTGCTCCCGTTCCTCGTCTTGAAGCTATTCGAATTTTTATGGCTCATGCCGCCAACAAGCAGTTCAAAGTCTATCAGATGGATGTCAAATGTTAATTTCTCAATAGAGACATCGATGAAGAGATATATATGTGTCAACAACTAGGGTTTGAGGATCCTGACTTTCCCGACAAGGTCTAAAGGCTTCAAAAGTCTTTCTATGGTCTTTATCAAGCTCCTCGCATATGGTACGAGACTCTAACACAATATCTTCTAAGTAAGGTTTTTTCTTGTGGCACCATTAGTATGACGTTATTGAAGAAGGAAGCGGATGGTGAGATGCTAATTGTGCAAGTCTACGTGGATGACATTCTTTTTTGCTCCACCAATCCAAAGTTGTGTAGGGAATTTGACGAGGTTATGCATAGTTGTCTTGAAATGAGCATGATGGGGGAAATGTGCTTTTTCCTTAGGTTTCACGTTGAACAAAAACAAGAGGAAATTCTTATTCAATAGGAGAAGTATATCAAATAAATTTTGAATAAATTCAAGATGGATGATATTTCTCCTGAACTCACTCCATTCACTTCTCAAACACGCCTCACTTTAGATGAAAATGGGAAACCATTTGATACTAATCTATATATATATATATATATATATATATATATATATATGTATATATATATATATGTATATATCTATAATCGGTTCCCTTATGTATCTTAAAACAAGTCGTCTTGACATCACCTTTATTGTAGGATACTGTGCTCGATACCAATCTGTCCTTAAATATTCTCATGAAAAGGCTGTATGACGGATCTTTCGAATGCTCGTGCACTTTACTAAATACCCAGCCACAAAAGATGAAATTTGGTGTTTTGTCTGACGAGTGTTACTTTTTTGGCTACTCCTTCTCTCAGAAAGGTTATCGGGTGTATAACAAGAGAACCCATATTATGCAAGAGTCTTTTCATGTTCATTGGCATAATAATCTAATCCCTTTAATTTCTAATCAGATCCCACATGGTTCTTTGACTCCAATACGATTTTTAACTCATTAAATCTTCCAGTTTTTTATGATGATGCGTCCACTTCTAGTTCTTAAACAAACATCATTCCTCCACATCTACTACCTATCATTCCTCTAACCCATCAACCCACCTTCTTCAAATACCCTACCCTTAACCACATATTTCAAAACCCTAAAAGACCACCCTCATGATAACATCATAGGATCCATCACTAATGGAGTTCAGACGTGGAGTGAATCTAGTTTGATTAATGTATGCCTATTCTCTTGTTTTATATCTCAAATCGTTCCAAAGAATGTTCATGCAGCTCTTCAGGATCCTTGTTGGGTTTAATCGATGCAATTGGAGCTGGAACAGTTCAGGAAGCTCAAGGTGTGGACCCTGGTTGATCTTCCATCAAACAAATGCCCAATAGACATCGAATGGGTAATCAAGAATAGAAATGACGACCATGGTATTGTGATAAGGAACAAGTCTAGATTAGTGGTTCAGTGCTTTGCTCAAGAAGAAAGGATTAACTACACAAAAGTCTTTGCTCCCGTAGCTCGTCTTGAAGCTATTCAAAATTTTCGGGCTCACGCCGCCAACAAGCAGTTCAAAGTCTATCAGATGGATGTTAAATGTGCATTTCTCTATATAGTCATCGATGAAGAGATATATGTGTGTTAACCACTAGGGTTTAAGGATCCCGACTTTCCCGACAAGGTCTAAAGGCTTGAAAAGTCTCTCTATGGTATTCATCAAGCTCCTCGCATCTTGTACGAGACTCTAACACAATATCTTCTAAGCAATGGTTTTTCTCGTGGAACCATTGATATGACGTTTTTCAAGAGGGAAGCGGATGGTGAGATGCTAATTGTGCAAGTCTACGTGGATGACATTATTTTTGGCTCCATCAATCCAAAGCTGTGTAGGGAATTTGAGGAGGTTATGCATAGTTGTCTTGAAATGAGCATGATAGGGGAGATGTGCTTTTTCCTTGGGTTTGCAGGTTAAACAAAATCCAAAGGGAATTCATATTCAACGGGATAAGTATATCAATGAAATTTTGAATAAATTCAAGATGGATAATGTTTCTCCTAAACTCACTCCAATCAATAGTCAAACATGCCTCACTTTAAATAAAAATGGGAAACCAGTTGATCCTCATCTATATATATCTATGATCGGTTCCCTTATGTATCTTAGAACAAGTCGTCCTGACATCACCTTTATTGTAGGATACTGTGATCCATCGCAATCTGCCCCGAAATTCTAATTAAAAGGCTGTAAAATGGATCTTTTGTGATCTTAGAAGCTCTTCTCGTTTAGTGCTTTGTAATCCGTATAGTGGAAATTTTGGTTTACATGCTTATTCTGACAATGATTCAAATTGTTGCAGGTTAAATAGAATATCAAACACCGGAGGATGTCAATACCTTGGAAATTGTCTTGTATCATGGCAAAGCAAGAAATAGACTACTGTCTCTTTTTCCATGGGGAAGGTAGAGTACATTCCTATTTCAACTTATTGCTCACAAGTGCTCTCGATATAACATCAAATAATTGACTACGACATAAACTTTCTCCATACACCGTTGTTCCGTGACAACGAGGTAGCCATTGGCATCACAAAGAATCCCATTCATCATTCCTGCACTAAGCACATCATGACACAGATTCATGCAATCCGTGGTGCTTAGGAAAAGGGTTTTATTGATATTATTTCCATTGACACTAAAAATCAAAAAGCAAATCTTTTTACTAAAATATTCGACAAACCTCGTTTTTATGAATTGATCTCTATGTTAGGATTAATATCATTTTAAAAACCATTTTTCTTTAAAGTATCTCATGTAGATATTGTTTATACTTCTTTTTTTTCTCTTTCTTTCTATTCTACTTTTCCGTTTGCTCCATTGTCCTTCATTATGCCACATAAAAAATTAAAAATAAAAATAAAAATGAAAATAAAATTAAAAAATTATATATATATATATATAATATTATATGTATAGTTTACTTAAACTTTCTCCAATCTTGCTAATTCATGGAAATTTTGAGGGAGAATAATAATTGTTTTTCTTGTTCTCTATTGCATAATTCTCCTAAATAAAATTTGTTACTGCGAAGGATAATGTGAAGGAGGTCAACAATATCATGTTGGGATATGCTTGATAGGTTCAGCCAAAAACGAAGTGGACATTAATCGCGTGGCTTAACTAACAGAATAAGAAACTGTTTGACTCGAATTATCCCCTTGACATTTTTTTCCTTCACAAAGTTACGAGTCCTTATTCCTAATGGGTTAAGAATGTGATATCTCTTCTTTGATTTATTTTTACCAAAGCTTCCTTGTTTCTCTTTCCTATCTTGTCTCAAAGCAATATGCTTGCTTGTCTTTGTATCTAAGAAGCTCTTTGTTGTATTCTTCCATTTGCTTATCTCCTCTACTATGTGTAAGAATTGACCGGGAGTGATAATCTCCTTTGCTATACGAGAGTACTGACCTGGAGCTCGGATCAGCACCATATGACGATCTTCTATGTTATACGTAAGTATAGACCTGAAGCTCACATCTGTAAACTTAATTGATCAACTTCTCTTTTATACGTGAGTATAGACCTGGAGCTCTCGTCATTTGATGTCTATAAGGTTTGTGCTTCTTTTGAAAAAGGATGTTTGTTGCTTTTAAAAGGAATAATCAAGCAGAGCGTGTCATTTGTTAAAAATAACATGAGGAAAGGATAAGTTTCTTTGCCAAATGTCTGTGGGGACTTAGTCATTCTAAGTGTTTTTTAAATAAAGAAAACATGATAACTGTAGTTTCGGTTCATTTGTTGAAAAGATGAAAGCATGGGATTAATTGGACAAGTATATCAGCAATCCCGCCTATCTATAACTCTCCAGAAAATCTCTTCATCTTCTTGTTCCTCTCTATCCTTTTGATTTTTTATTTCTTATTCTTAAAGGAAAATAAAATTACATTTTTTTATGTTTTAAGCGAAACTATACTTTAGCTCATAGTTTCGTAGTGTGAAATTGTAGATTCATCAGCTCTTTCGCTCATATCAGTATCATTTCTCACCCAAGCATGACCGGGCGAAACCATAGTTTCATTGCATGCGAAACTACATTCTATGTATCTAATTTTCCAAAATTGAGAGTTCATTTTCGCACATTCGAGGGTTTTAGTTTAAGAGCTTTCACCGAGTCATTTTCATACGATATGGAGTTTTTGACCATGTTATTCCCAATTGATGATCGTTTAAACTTCAGATGAGGATTTCATACCTTAGGTAGTAGTTTAATCTAGGTTTAAAAAACTAATTAAGGACCGATTGGGTTGTGACTATACGCTACCTTCGCTATTCTTACTGCGAAAGTATTCATAGTCCAGTGAAACTGAACGAAAGTTGAAAAGTTTTCAGCGAAACTATGAAGTTATGTTGTATGTGCAAACTTGATAGTTTTGCCGAACATTTCTCAGTTTTGCTTTGCCAAATTTATAGTTTCGGCTTGCCGTACCTACTGCCTTGGCATGCTAAAACTACATCCTGCTCCTTGTCAAAACTATATTTTCGCTTGCCAAAACTACTTTTTAGCTAGCGAAACTAAATTTTAGCCTAGCAAATTTAATTTGATTTTACTTTAATTTTGTTCTTTTAATTATTATTCTTTAAAGTTAATCTCGATTTTTTCCCTGTGTTTTGTAGATTGTCTCCACTAGAGTACCAACGTTTATTTTGTCTTTATTATTGGCTAGTGTTTTCAAAATTGTGTTTGTTAACTCTGTTAACATTTTGTGTTAGGTGAGTGTTATATGCATGTTAAATGACCTAACTACCCCTTATGAAACCCCTAGCCTCATTTTGCACTCACTCCATACATCATGAAAAAACACACAACCTTAGAGAGAGAAATAAAACTCGAGAGAGAGAGAGAGAGAAAGATATCAGTGATGGGGTTGGTGTCGGCGGCCACATACCTTCCATCGACGGTGGTAGGAGGAAGACGGTGGTGAGGTAAGGATGACCAATGGCATTGGCACACGAGGGGGAGGGGGTTTTGGCGAGTGCTAAAGTTTCTAGGGTATTGAGACTCCAAGAAGATAAAATGGCTAATTTGAAATATGATAAAGGGAAAAACATTACTACTATCCTTGATGATACACACCCTATAGCCGCAGGATTTAGAGACTGTAATCATTGGCTTCAAAGATCACCCATTGCTAAATTTGTCACTCATTCTCCCACCATCTACGACCTTCAGATCATAGATATCTACCGTACTGCCGAGTATGACACTAGAGTCAATCCTCAGATGATTGAGTATAGAGTACTGGAGAATGATATAGCCATTTCTACAAAGATTATTTCTAGGATTTAGAGACTCCAAGATGACAGTAGAGATGAGGTTCTACACAAATATCAGGAGGTATTTGATGCATTTAGAAGTAGGGGATATGAGGGCCCTCTTTTTGGGACAAGAAAGGAAATCAAGAAGTCCTTTTCGTCTAAGGAGTGGAGATACATCACCCACGTCTTTATCATGTGCTTAGGTCACCGAAAAGGTGGATCCGACGAGCTGAATCTTGACTGGGCGAAAGCTATGGTCATATTTTGTAGGGGGGTAGAATGCCAATATTGCCCAACTTATCTTTGATTGCATTGTAGAGAACGTGATGGCCCTAAAGAAGGATAAATGGTTGTTGTATCCAAGATTTCTCCAAATGATTGTAGACAATTTAATTCTTAATGTACCAAGACAGGGGAAATCAAGAGATTGGTACAAATGAACACACACATATTTGAAGACTACCGTTCAATAAGGCATGACTTTAGTGGGAAGATTACACACTTATGGCAGAACATGTACCCTCCAAAAATATGGAACTATATTCGAAGGGTCATTGAATATGAGGAGAAGAGGGTTGAGGAGACAAGGGTGAAACAAGCTGAATCGATGAAGAAAAGGAAGCGATAAAACCGTAGTTTCGCTCATAGCAAGTTGCTAGTTTCACCTGGCGAAACTATTTGCTTCAGCTCGACGAAACTATGTTTTGGCAGGATAGTTTTGCTGATAGCGAAACTATCTTTACTATGTATAGTTTTGATCTTTTCCATTGTTGGGTACCCTTGCAAAACCCTAATCCGTTTATATCTGTTGCAAGTGCCTATTGTAAGCTTGTTCTTTACAAAAATATATTGAGCTTTATTATATTGTTAGTATTGGCTCATGATTGTTATACCTTGAATACTTTTTGGGTTCTTCTTCATCATCATATTGTTTGTTTTTTGATCTTATTGTTGAGTTTGAACGATTGAACCTCTAAAGTGTACTGTAATTCGATCATTTAGACCAACATGAAGATCTTGATTAGGTTATACTCACATTAGTTAGTGTTTATTTTTTGTTTTATGCAATAGGATTGATGTTAGATTACTTAGTTTGTTATTTTATCTTTAGTGTAATTTTGTAGTCAAGCGAAACAAGGAGTGAAACTATAGTTTCACTCATAGCCGGCTAACCTTGTTTACCCGGCGAATCTATGTTTCATCGTCAGGCGTAACTTGTCATGGGGTAGACAGTTTCGCTGTCTAGCGAATTTGTCAGTGAAATTAGGGCTACTTATATTGTAATTTTTCCATCATTGTAGGTTATGTTTTGCAGAACCCTAATTCAGAATACCTTCGTTGCAACTCCGTAATTGTTGGCTGGAAGATAATGACATTCATCTTGAGCCTTTGATATTTTAATTGTTTCTTTTGGTTTTGATTATTATTAATAACCATTGAAACTTTGTCATTGTTTTGTTGTGGATAATTGATCAGTGGATTTTGAAAGTTTTGTAAATCATACACACTGAATATCGATCAATTTGACCAACAAATAGGTGTCTTAGGAACTCATCTATCTCCTATACCATTTCTCATTCAACAACTCTTTATGATCTCCACATCAGAGGCTTTTGGGTGACAGCAGAATATAACTTCAGGTTAAACCCACATTGGATTGTTACAAGAGTTCTAGAGCATGACATTGCCATTACTGTTGAGATCATTGCGAGTGTCCTATGGTCAGAGGATGATTGTGGAGAAGAGGTGGTGCTATCTAAGATAGAGGTGTTGAAGGCTTTTAGAAGCATCTCTTATTAGGGTCCTTTGTTTGGTACAAGAAAAAAGATCAAGAAATATTTTCTCTTCAAAGAATGTATATACATTGCTCGTATGTTTGTTATGTGCCTAGAACATACAAAAGAAGGTTCTGATCGATTGAACTTGTATTGGGCAATGTCCATGATTTTCTTTTGTAGAGGTCAAAAGGCAAACATTGACAAGGTCATTTTTTATTGAATGACAAAATCATTATGCCATTAAAGAAAGACAAATGGCTCTTATATCCAACATTTGTACAGATGTTGATTGACGACAAGATTCCTAATATGCCACACCATGGTGAGATAAAAAGGCATGTTGAGTTGTACACAAGGATATTTGATGATTGTTCTACAATTAGACATGTATTGAGTTGGAAGATAACTCATTTATGGGGAAATATGTATGTAGTTGAGAGATCAAATTATATTAGAAGACTTATAGAAAATGAGAACAAAAATGCAGAAGAGAATAAGGAAAAGAAATCTGAGGCTATCAAGAAAAGAAAAAGATATGCAAATAAAGGAATATAACTTTGAGGAAGAAATAGATGATGTTAAGGAGGAGTTAAGAGTAAAGAAAGATAAAATTTAAAAAAGGAAGGCAGACCAAGGAGAATGCAAAAATGTAACAGAAAGAATATCAAAGCATAAAAACTAGACCCTCTCTAAGACTCAAAGAAGAGATAACAGATCGAATCTGGATTAGGATGTGATTAGGAACGTGAACCCTTCTCGGGAAAACGAGTTGAGTATGATAAAGACAAAGCTAGTCAATTGAGAGGTAAAAGAGATGGAGAAAGATGAGCTGATAGAAAGCTTGACAAATATGATGATGTTGGATTAGCAAGATTTAATTAAAAGACTGTTGATAGAAGTAAACAAGGTAAAAGCATATGTTGGCCTGCTAAATCAGTTAACTTAGTCTGAGTTAAATGATCATATAGATACGTCTAAGTACTCATTCCATAAAGTGAGTAGTTTATCTAACTTAATAAAGGGCTCCAGTGGTGTTGGTGTTGTAGTTGTAGAAGGATCAGGTGCTAAAGATGCTGGTGTTAGTAGGGCTGGTACTGTGGCTGGTGATACAGGTGTTGGAATTAGTTTTGTTGAAGTTGGTGGATCTAGTTAAGTTGAAAAGGAAGGAGTTGCAGGAAATGTGGAGGAGGTAGTTGAAGCTGGGTTTATTGACTTAGGACTTGATATTTATAAAGATCTTACTAGTGAGAAGGTGGTTATGAACCAAAGTTTTGATGCTGGAGAAAAAGAAATTGAAATGAAGCTGATTGATGAGGATGGGAAAATAGAAGAACAGTTTGTAGATTATGACTTAGAACTAGAGTACTATGAAGTTGATGAGAGTCCCTTAACATATGTAACAAAGAATGGTTTTACTAAAGGTTATGTATTTGAGTTAGAGAAATAAGATTGATTTGTTAAAGAAAAGCAACAAGAACAACTGACTCTATTATTTCAGAACATTTAGGAGCAAAGTAGGAAGGAGTCTGATAAAAGGATTATGAGTTGGAAGTATAATGTGAGTGTAAAGTTGTTCATGATCAAAAGAAGGGGTGGTGGAATCTATTATCTACATAAAAGGAAGGCTTTAAAAACCTTACCTAAATGGGATCTAAGAACATTGGCAATGATTCCCTTCATTGATTCCAATTTGATTAAAAGGGCTAAGCTGCTGGAATAAGAAATAAATAGAGGTCTTAATGACTACTTTAATTTGTTTGATTTATGAAGGAAGAGAGAAAAAGATTAAATAAATTTGAGCAAGCTAGTGCACATGGTGAGGAAACTAGTACAACAAGAGGAGATTGCAACAAAAGGCTGAGAGGATGCAAAGGCAACTAATGCCGATCTAGAAGATCAACTAGGTGAGGTCCAACCTAGTGGGAGCATTGAATATCAAGTTGGTGAGGTCCATCTTGATTAGGTGAAACCTATTTCTTTTTAGTGTATTTTTGTAGTCTAGCGGAACAATGAGCGAAACTATAGTTTTGCTCATAGTTAGCTAACCTTGTTTACCTGGTGAATCTATGTTTGGTCGCCGGGCAAAACTAGTCATGGACTAGACAAATTCAAATAGCACAATTGTGAGCGAAATTAGGGTTGCCTATATATTGTATTGTTTCTATCATTGTAGGTTAAGTTTTTCAAATCCCAAATTAGAAATACCTTTGTTGCAACTCTATATTTGTTGGCTGGAAGTTAATGATTTTCATATTGAGCCTTTGATATTCTTATTGTTTGTTTTGTATTGATTAATAGTGAAAACCAATAAAACTATATAATTATTTTATTGATGTTATGGATGATTGAACAGTGAATTTTAACGTTTTGTGAATCAAATGCACTAAACATCAATCAATGGGAACAATATTAAGTTTGATGGACTGATTGTCAAAGAAGTAAATCGAAGTTAAGAGAAATTCGTTAGACTCATTATTCCTATTAGAGAGGTACTCACAATTGAGGGCAATAAGTGATATGTTGGTAGGCATTATCTCTTACTTGAAAGCATAGAAATGCCTATGGAAAGGACATTTAGCAATTTTGGCCTTAATTACTGAAAAAGACCACAGAGGAGAAGCGGATTGACAATATTCTTATTGTTAAAGATTTTGCCAAAGTGCTTATGGAGGAATTTCCTTATCTTCCTCCACAAAGGCAAGTAGAGTTCCAGATTGTGCGGACACAAGGAGCTACCCCAATCTCTTAGGCTCCATATCGCTTGGCACCAAAATGATTTACAAGAATTGTCAAACAGTTGGACGAACTATTACACCAAGGATTTATACGCCCTAGCTCATCACCCAGGGGAACACTTGTGTTATTCATGTAGAAGAAAGATGGAACCTTTCGTATGTGTATTGACTTTCAGAACTAAACAAGGTTACCATAAAGAATCTATATCCTCTTATGTGTATCAACGGCCTATTTGATCAACTTCAAGGATCAAGTTACTACTGAAAGACTGATTTGAGATGTGGATATCATTAGCTCAGGGTTCGAGAAGAAGACATATCCAAGACATCATTCGGAACTCGATACGGGTATTTTGAGTTCATAGTCAGTCCATTTTGATTGACAAATACTCCTATAGTCTTTATGGACCTCATAAATCGCATTTTGATAGAATCAGTACCAATTGATATGCTCTAATACCAAATGATAGAATCAGTACCAATTGATATGCTCTGATACCAATTGATAGAGCAATTGATCGGATCAGAACCAATTGATAGGCTCTGATATCAATTGATAGGATCAATTGAGACAATCTGTAATGATTTAAGTGAACAGTTCAAGAGAAACACAAACAATTGTAATCGATTCAAGCAATATCAACAAATTCACAGTTCATTGATATAGCTAAGACAATTACAAGAGTAAGAAAGCAGTTAGCAATTCTTAACAAACTTAGTTGAATTCTCTGTAAGATTGTATCTTAGAAATTGCATGCAATCGCTCTCTCTCTCTTTTCTCAATTGTGTCTCACGTGTTATCCTCTAACTAACTAGACTAAGCTATTTATACTAGTAACTAAGGAACTAACAATTTACAAAACTAGTCCCTATACTAGTACAAACT
>BJCM01137404.1:0-11592 GCA_018326385.1 Flaveria bidentis
GTGCATAAGGTCTTCAAATTCTTTGTAGAGTTGCTTGTTTGTCGAGCCAAATATGATGTCATCCACATAGATCTGGACTAACAGCATATCTTTTCCTCTTGTTCTTCTGAAGAGAGTTTGATCAATCTTTCCTCTTTCATATCCTTGTTCAAGAAGAAAAGATGATAGAGTCTCATACCACTTTCTTGGGGCTTAATGAAGACCATATAGAGCTTTGTCAAGCTTGTAAACTCTATGAGGTAAATCTGGATCTTCAAAGTCGGGGTGGTTGACTCACATAAACCTCCACAACAATCTTTCCATACAGAAAGGCACACTTTACATCCATTTGATAAACAGTAAATTTCAATGATGTAGAATATGCTAGAAAGATTCTGATTGCTTCTACTCTTGCAACAAGTGCAAACACTTCATCATAGTCAATTCCTTCTTCTTGAGTGTATCCCTGCGCCACTAATCTTGCTTTGTTTCTGATGACGATCCCTCTATCATCAGTCTTGCTCCTGTACAACCATCCGGTACCGATAGGGTATTGTCCTTCGGGAAGATCTATCAGTTGTCATAATTCTTGTTTCTTGAATTAGAGCAATTCTTCCTGTATTGCTTCAATCCAGCTATTGTCTTGAAGTGCCTCTTTGATGTTTTTGGGTACTGTTTGACATAGAAAGCATGAGAACAAATAGATGTTTGCAATACTTGACTTGCTTCTAGTCACCCTCTCATTAAGTTCACCAATAATGGTTTCAACTGGATGATTCTTGTGTATTCTAGTGGTTGGAATTGAGTCACCAGCAATGGTTACATCAAGATTGGAGACATTCAGTTCGTTATGGTCAGAGACACACTCATCTAGTACTGATGTTGAATTATGAAGGTTGTCAGACTCTGTTTCAGTTACTGCTTCAGCTTCAGCAGCACTGTGATTGCTTACATCATTTGATGTCCTTTGTGTTTCAACTGGAGGAGAGGCCTGTTTTTGATTTCTAACCTCAGTTGACAAATCATCTGAGTAGGAAGGTACTAGTCTTGGGCCTCCTTCAGTAGAAACACTAAGGTTTTGTGACGGTTTCCTGATGGGATCAGCTTGAAGAGGAACATCTTCATTCATGTGTTCATAAAATGTAGGAGGAATCAAGGGAAAATCATCTCTTCTTTCTACAGCTGACGAAGTATCATTTGAATGTAGATTTCCTGCATCAGACAAGTGAAATTGATCAAATGACTTTGTAAATGTGTCAAAATCAAACAACCAGTCGGGACCATTTGTAGATTTGGGAAACGAATGTTCCTTGAATTGAACATTTGTTGATTCATCAATGATGTTCAACCTAGGATTGAACACTCTATAAGCCTTTGAAACAAAAGAATAACCTACACAGAATCCTTCATCAGACTTGGATGAAAATTTTCCCAAATAGTCTCGGGTGTTTAATATTGAGACAGGACAACCAAATGATTTGAGGAATCTAATAAATGGTTTCATATGAAAGAACAGTTCATAAGGTGTTATGTTACTTTATTTAACAATCAGAGTTCGATTTTGTACAAAGCACGATGTGTTAACTGCTTCTGCCCAGAAGGTGATTGGTAGTTTAGCATCGGCTAGCATCGTTCTTGCTGCTTCAATCAGTGTTCTATTTTGCCTTTCAGCTACCCCATTTTGTTGAGGAGTTCTAGCTGCACTGAATTGATGAGCAATGCCTTTGGTTGTATAGAAGGAACTCATACTTTCATTTTCGAACTCAATACCATTATTACTTCTTATTATTTTGACCTTAAGATCAAGTTGATTTTCAATTTTAGTGATAAATTCTTGTATGATTTGGGATGCCTCATTTTTATGAAGTAGGAAGAATACCCATGTGAACCGTGAAAAGTCATCAATGATCACTAAACAATATTGTTTATTTCCCATACTCATTACATGAGTTGGTCCAAATAGATCCATGTGAAGTAGCTTCAATGGAGTACTTTTAGTGTTCACAAGCTTGGTTTTGTGATATGATTTGTGTTGTTTTCCTTTAAGGCACGCTGAACATTGATCAATAGAATTAAATTCTTTTTTAGGAAGACCAATGACATGGTTTCCTTTGACCAACTTGTTCATTTTTTATAGTTTGTGTGCCCCAAACGTCTTTGCCAAAGTTGTGACTCATCAAATGATGCTTTAGACAAAAGACATGTTACTTCTTTAGGTGATGCAGAACACAGGTTTAAGACATATGTATTATTCTTCCTCGGTGTCTTTAAAACAACCCATTCTTCAGAGATCTGAAATTCAGGTTTCAGAAAGTAGCAATGAGTGTTTGTAAAGTGAGTGGAATATTTCTTGTCGCAGATCTGAGACACGCTTAGCAGATTGAAATTTAGCTGTTCACAGTAGTTCACTCTGTCAAAGCTCAGCATCCCGTTTGTCACAAGTCCTTCTCCTGTAATTCTACCACCCTCTGAATCTCCACCAAATGCCACAGTGGTTCCTTGTATGTGCTTGAGTTCATGAAGGAGAGAACGATCTCCAGTCATGTGTCCGGAGCATCCACTGTCTACGTACCATAGGCTATTAGACCTGTGTGGATGAACCTGCAAGCAAAAAGAACTAATTAGAATAAGGAACCCAAGCCATGATGGTCTTGGGTTTCCCATTCCTATTCATGATGGTGACTTCTTGGTATTTCCCTCGAAATTGTGGTTTAGTTGGAGGTGTCCTGGGAGAATTTTGGTAATGAATTGGGTGAGTCATCTCATCAACATCCACTAAAGATTCAGATGAGTAATGAAATCGTTGGTCTTTGTTTCTTTGTAGAAATTTAGCCCGTTTTTAATTATCAAAAGTAGGTTTTTGTTTTGGATGGTCAGTTTTGTGTTTCATTGTAAGATGTTTTCTTCTGCCCTTCCACAATTTCTTTAAAGTGTTTCTGTCATTTGTTGATCTAGAAGTCCTAGATTGATCATTGTAAAAATGAGGTCTGACAGAGTGTGTGATAGTGGATGTTTTTAAGATGGGCTTGTGTTGGGGAATTCTCAAACCCTTCTGATTGAGGTAACAATCAGATGTATTATGATTGTTCATGTCATAGACTGAACAATACTTGTTGAAATAGTAGTTTTTGGTGGAGTGATTGTTCATGTCACAGATAGAACAATATTGATTAAAAAAGCATTCATCTGACTTGTGATTGAACATTTCACAAATGTGACAATACATTTGTTTGTTTCTTGAATCAGATTTTTCCTTGTGTGACTCAATTGATATTTTTTTTGATGAGTCACTTTCTCTTCTTTAGGGGATGAATCAGAATCAGCCCTTTTTGTAGCTTGTTTCACAACACTACCTTTGGTTGATTTTCTGGGTTTTTTTAGTTTCTTAAACCCATTTCTCACCTCTTTTTCAAACTGCTCAACATGTTCCTTGTTGCAGATATCAAACCCAACTCCCTACCTTAATCTTGAAGACTGAGGGTCTGATAATGTTTTAGGTGTTGAACTCAGTAATCCTGTTTGTAGTGAAAGCTTTTTTGATTTGCTTGAATTGTTTGGAGATATGATCTCATTATCAGAACTGCTGTCAGCAGTGGGTTTCACTAATTTCACATATTTCTTTTTACCTTGTAACACAAAGGGTATGAATTTTATAAAAAGGACAATTGCTTTTACAAGTCTTGAGGGTTTCATGACACTCACTATCTTGTCTAAGCACTCTTTGATTTTGATTAGGTGACCTAACTTAATTTTATCCTCATTTGTTTCAATATAAACATCAGGTTTGTTTTGAGGATTGGTCACCTGTTTTACTATAGATTTAGGTTCCATAGTTTTAGCTTCAATTGCTTCAGTGAGTGAGACAGACTCATGCATGACAGTGTAGTTGTCATTGTATGGTGGAGGACATGACTTATATCCAATCCCTGACATGTCCTTTGGATCCTTTTGGGAATCAAGCATCTCTTGCAGCTTGACTGAAGACATTTGAAACTTTTCAAGTTTCACATAAGTCATTGAGTGTTGAGCCTTAGATTGAGCTAACTTTTCAGTAAGTAGCTCATTCTCAGTTACAAGAGAGTACTTCTCACCATGCATTTTTTCTATGTCAGAAATAAGAGATTTGATTTTCATTTCAAAGCTTTTTATTTCTCTCTTCATCATTTCTGACTTTACTTTTTCTTCTTTGATTTTATCTGCCAGTTTATGGTTATGTTCCCTATAACCTTGCAATTCATTACTGCATTTTTCATTACAAAGGTTAGATTTTACCTCAGTAGGCATTGGAGATGGTCCATCGTTGATGTGAGCCATAAGAGCATGATTTTGAAATTGAGGCTTGACTTCCTCTACATACACACTCCAGTCACATACCCCATCGTGCTTTATCACTAGGGCACTAGCAGAAGGCTGACTACTTCCATGAGCTTGATTTGTCAGCTAGGGTTGATTCGAATATGTTTGTTGATGATAAGAATGATGATACTGCTGTTGTTGGTTGTTGGAGTGATAGCTTGAGTTGGGTTGTGATGATGATTGGCCGGGAGAGTTGCTTTGATAGTTGTTTCTCTTAGGGGCATTGCACTCTCTTGAGAAGTGGCCAGCCATGCCACAGTTGAAGCATTTCACCTTGGATTTATCATATCCAAGTTTTGTATTCTCATTTAGGCTCAGCTTTCTTCCTTTTCTGAAGAATTTCTTGGCTCTCATGGCAATCATGACCATTTGCCACTGTAGATCCATTTCCTCCATATCATCAAGATCCATTTCCTCCAAATCTTCCTGAATTAGATGAGCATAAGTGAGTCTTCCTCCCAAGTAGGCTTCAAAGCCTGCAACAAAGGCATTGTAAGTTGTCTTTTGTTCTTCTGATCTTGAGTCTTCAAGAGTAGAGGAGCAACAGAGACTTTAGTTGTTTGAGATGAAGTTGATGGATTATTGATTAGTGGAGTTGCAATGAACCCAGTGTTGTTCATTTGATCTCTGATGGAAATTTGTAAGCCTCAATCACTCTTGGTCCACCAAGATTTCTGCTTCTTTCAACAAGTTCTAAAGCTTCAATTTTGGCTATCATGATGTCTAAAGTAGTACTCCTAAGATCAAGAGTATTTTTCATCATGGTTACATTCTGTTTCCTGCTTTCAGGGAGACTGTGAAGCATTTTCATGTTTAATTCTTTAATCTTGTAAGTGACTCCCATGATTTCTAAGTCATTTACTAACTGTACAAATCTGTGCAGTTTTTTAGATATTGATTCTCCCTTGGTGTGGTGGAATGTTTCATACTGATTAACAAGCTTATCCTGGTTGATTTCAGCCACCTCACTGCTTCCTTCACACATGATTTTCAGTGCATCCCACACAGCTTTTGCAGTACCATACTTTTCCAATCTTTTCAGCACATCCATCTTCAGTGCTTGAGTCATAATTGAGTAAGCTTTTAGGTCAATCATGATTTTCTTATAGTCTTCTTCATTAAGAGTTAAATCTTCAATGGGTATTCTAGTAGTTTTGTAAATTTTAGCTTGATCTACAAACAAAGTAACAGGGATGTGTGGACCCTTGCATATTGATATCCAGAAATCAGGATCTACACCTGTGATGTAATTTCTAAACCTTATTCTCCATTATTTAAACTCAGATTTGTGTTTAAGCATAGGAGGTTTAGGTGCATGACCAAGTTTTGAGTAACTGTTAGAATCCATTTTAACTTGTGTAAATATTGATTTAGTTGATTTTAAGATTGATTAGTCCAACTTGTTCAAGCAGTTCGTTCGGAGTTCAGAATTAAATCTATAATTGTAATGATTTTATTACTATTGACCGAAGTATTTTTGTTGTTTACTAAGTAGAGATAATGATATCCACTACTAGCAACTCGATTACCAGATCAATCGAATTCTATTTAGTTCTTGCGCAGATCTGAAAGAGAATCGAGAGCCAAAGCTCTGATACCAATTGACTGGGTTGAGTAAGATTGATATTCTTACTATGAATTGAATATGGTAATCAAGTCAATGATTGAATGGCGGAAACAAACAATCAAAAAACATTCAATGCTAGAAAAATACTCATAAATGCTTTTGTATTGTATATATGAAAGTTGATTGATTATAGAGAACAATTACAAAAAAAAATTCTCTATGTCTATCAGGCGTCACCTCAAGTAAGAGTTTATCTATTCTATTTATAAGCAGACAAGATGCCTGTTACAAAATGACTAAACTACCCCTGACCTATTACATCAGAACTAGTCTAAGTCTTGATCCGCATCTTTGCTTGTTCATCTGCATTGACAAATGCGGATGAGTTGGTCAGCATTTCTTCACTTGATCATCCGCATTAGTATGTTGGTCATCCGCATTGGTTAATGCGGATGAACAAATACTTATGCGCATTTGTTCGGTCATCCGCATTTGACAAATGCGGATGAGCAAAGTCTTGTCTGCATTAACTTTTAGTCTTCCGGATTTGTCAATACGGAAGAACAAATACTTGTCCGTATTTGTTGTATGTCTTCCGCATTGACAAATGCGGAAGACAACACTTGTTCTTTTTCTTAGCAGAATCTTCATCCGCATTTCTTCTTGGACTTAAGGGATTCCAGCAAAGCAATAATCAAATCACCCATTGAGTTGGCATGTATGATCCTTTCAGGGTGCAACACCTGGTGTCAAAGTCATCAAGAGTGATCAGTGGGGACTTTCTCATGGTTGCAGTTTCCATAACAGATTTGGAAATGGCTGCCATTTGATAAGTTAAGTATTTGTGTGTGTGAGGGATCTTAAGATGGTGAGATCTTATATCAAGAGCCTGGAATGCTCTGATACCAAATACATGACCGTAGAGGGGTATGCAAATACAACACAACAACACAACAAGGAGAGTTGCTTAAGAACACTCAACAGATCAATGAGGGAAACTGGTTAACCTCTAGTAATGATACTAAGAACACAAGTAAATATGAGACAGAACAAGATAGCAAAATACACAAGGAGATAGTTTTCAAGATTACAGTATATTGCCTTCTCTAGTTCGATTACAAATGTTACAAAGCATACTAGAAAGTTACAAGTACTTGAGATACATATACTGCATCCTACAGTCAGTCATACTTTGAAGGCCAGCTGGATACAATTGCCTAGACACAAACAAAATCACTTGTAGAGTCAAAAGGCAGATTGCCTTTTGACTAGTGACTATGACATGCCATAGCTCACATCCTATTCTATTACAAAAAGGATAAAGTACATGAAGTAGAAAGTTATAGACTCAAGACCTCAATGTACAGTTACTACAACTATGGACCTTTTCACCGATTTATAAAAGTTGGTGACTTTACAGAGTTGTAGCGGAAAGGTATCCAACTTTATGTAAAGTACATCAGATAAATCATGTATACTAAAAGTCTTCAGAAGAAATATGTCTTCAAGTGTTGGCTTTGGAAGACTTTGTCTCTAAAGCTTCAGAAGGCTTCAACTTGGGCTTCGAAAGATATTGGTCTTGGCTTTGGAAGATTTCACACTTAGAATTTTTTTGTTGCATGTGTGAAACTTTCAAAGCATTCTTCTTCAGTACTCATGTGCACGCATGCAGGAGAGACATTGGGTGTTTGGGTTGCATCAGCCTCTTCATAAAATCTCTACAATAGTTCAGTTAAAATATAGAATGTTTCATCCCAAAATAGTAGTAAAAAGGGGATCACTAGAACTCACCTTAAGTTTCAAGCAACGGGTTCTTCGTGTATGAGGAAAGTTCAATTCTAGCACCCTACCATCAAGATTAAGAGGATAATATACTAGTTCTAGGGTCATAAGAGGTGGACAAAGTGCGTTAAGAAGTTAAATGTTCAACTAGCTTATATTTGCTAAGACTTGCAATTTAAAAGTTTTCTTAAGGGAAATTCATGTATTTACACTATTGGGTCATTGATATAAATTAAATTAAGTATACCAAGTGATTACTAGTCCAAAGGTCGATTTATAGAGTTTTGGTAGAATTTATAGTTTAGTACTTCAAGTTTCAGAATTTATAATTTATACCCTAAAGTTTGCTTCTTTACATATATTGACTTTTATTGCCAAATTACAGATGCTTGGAGTTAAGTAATACATCTTAAATAATTTTAATTCTAAATTTTTCAGAAGTTAGATTCGGGTTCATTATACTTATGTTTTACGTTACTGGTTATGTTAAAACTAAAGGTTTTTAACGGTTATGTAGTAAATATTATGGTTTTAAGTCTTTAAAACTTTAAATATTATTTTATGGACTTTGAATAAGTTTTATAATCTGTTGAAAATGTATTTTTAAGTCTCTTTTAATTGAAAGCCTCAATTTTAGGTTTAACCCGTTGAAACGCGTTTTTACCCGAAATTGACCGTTTAAAAACTTGTTTGACCAATTTTTCACCATAATTAAGTCTTATAGTTCCTAACTTACTGAAAAAACATGGTTTCCATAGATTTTGGTTTTATACCATTATTTCCAAGACTTTTCTCCAAATGTTACCCGGTTAATACCTGTTGTTTAACTAAAAATTCCATTTAAAGCATTTTTGACCATTTATTCAACAAATCCAATTAGAATCACATTATTAACTCTTTTAGAGCCTGTAATTCTTTTTCACATGATTATACTCTAATTTCTCTTACTTTTATGGTCGTTTTACCACCTTTCGGGTCCCAAAATAAGCTCAACATATCTACAATCCATACTTTTACTATTTTTCAGCCATTAACATCACCTCATACGCTTAATAACACTCAAAATTTACTGAAATAATAACTCTATTGAAATAATAACTCTAACTCACGGTTTTAATATATAACCCAAGAACAAGTTGTAGATAAGTGATTTCACCATTTAAACCCTTTACATATGTGTAAAATGTTATAGATCGTGCTTAAACATTACTATATCCTTTTGTAACTTCCAAAACAGGTTATTAAGTGGTTTTAAAACCATTTTTGAGCAGGTGTAAATCACCCAAAAAAAGGGTTTTCATGGTGTAAATCGAGTTCCACCCATAGAATGACTAATATATAAAGTGAGATACCTTCAAAGATGTTAAAAGCTTCTCAAGAATAAAGTTGTAGCATCAAGTTTCTGTTAGATCAATATATGGTATGATTTTTTAGAGAAAAGTGAAGAAAACACAAGATATAGCCTCGTTCAGGTATAATGTTGCTTACACTTCCGGTGTTCCACAAGTTTGGGACGATTTTGAGAGTTTGCGAGTTTTTGAATCTCGCACAAAGGCTGGAGAAGTCAAACCCACAAGAACCGAGCACCCAAAGTTCAAAAGGTAGTACCCTCTTGCTTGTTTGAAGCTTGGCCGATGATGGTATGCTGTTGTTCTTCGAAAACTTGCTGAAATAGAGAGATTTTTTAGTGGTTTGTGTGTGTTTTAGCTGATGAACCGAGAGAGAAGAGGGAGAGAATGAGAGGTGAGAATGTGGGTTGTGTGTTCAAATTTGCATGAAAAGGGAGTGGATGATAGAGGTGGTGGTGTTTAGTGGAGAATGGAGGAGGGGATAGGTGGAGAGTGGGCTGTCGATATCTTGGATTTTAGTGGGTATATTTTTAAATTTTAAATTATATAATAGTTATTATGTAGTATTATTTTGTAGTGTAGTGTAGTGTAGTATTTTAGATGGTAATTTTTAGTTAGTTGTTTAAGTATGATGCATGTGTATGCATGCTTTGGCTGTGGATTATGTGTATGAACACATTTTAATTACTTCAATTAAAATTTAATTGTAAGGGTGACAAATTGACTTTTCGGAACACAAAGTTATTCTATGTTAAGGCTAGACTTAGATAAATCATTTCAAATGGCACATAAAATAATAAGAATGACAATAGTATTAGTAACAATAATAACACTACTACTACTAATAATAAAGATATTAACATTAATATTAGTTGTATAGAAAATGATGCAGGAGGTTAAAGGTTCAAATTATGACCTAGAGGTCGGTTGTTACAATCACATCCTATCGTCTTGACCTTGTGGTCACATTGATTCTCAATTTTCAGAATGAAATTCTTCAAGATCTCGGGAGTCTAATCCTTAGTTCTAAGGAAGAAGTCCCAAATGAATCTTATGAAGTCATCTGTGGTCACCAAAGCAATATGAGGTCTTTCCTAGACTCATTATATTGGTGGGGCCAAAGAGATCTATATGAACAAGTGTGGGGGAGTAATGATTTAGTTTCTTTCATTTGGCTTGTGAGATACCTTGTGATGCTTCCCTTTCAGGATCAACATAATGGTCGTCACTTGTAAACTCTTTCTTTGGTATTCTAGTTACCAAATCATTGTTAATTAATTTATTTATGTTTTTTAAGTTTACATGGAACATTCTTTTATGCCAGAGGAAAGGCTCATCACTATTTGCTTTAGATAGAAAGCAAGAAACTTCTCCTAAAGGGGATGATTCTTGTAAGTCCATCTTGTATATGTTCACTTTCCTGAGGGTTTTAAACAAGATATGCTCTTGAGGAATGACCACCCCGGGCTTAGCAACAATGCACTTATGCTCAGTGAAGAGCATGTTGTGTCTTTGATCACAAAATTAGAATACACTTAGAAGATTGTACCCAAGCTCCTTAACAAAGTTACCTTCTTAATGTTGACCTTACCATTTGTGATCCTTCCCCTTCCAGTAATGTAACCTCCGGAATGCGGATGAAGATCTTGCACAGAATTTGTGGTCTTCCTTTGTCTTACATGTTGGACCCTTAAAGGATTATGCATGCCAATTCAATGGGTGAGTTGATGGCTGCTTTGCTGGATTCCCACAAGTACAAGAAGAAATGCGGATGAAGATCTTGCACAGAAGAAAAACCAAGTATGTGTAGGATTCTATATGCCCAAGACACATAGAATATTGATGCGGTTAGTACGTAATGATCCAAGTCGGGTTATACCCAATAACAAGCTTAGCAAACACAAATTGACATTTAATTGATGATATGATCATGTAATTAAATATCAACACCAATTTAGAAAATGGGTTTTCTAAATAAGTTGCATATGTGATGGAACAACTTATTAGGATATTATGTTCAAGAATATTATTTGTAATGTTATTTAAGTTAGTTAAGATAACATCAAATAATAAAAGGAGTGTATAAGTTATACAATTAAAAGGTTAATTGTACAACTTAAATTGAGACTAGTTAATATTAATATATGATTAAGTTTAAGGGGGAAAACCTTTTCTTGGTCCATTTTTGGCCGCCCACCCCCTTGCCTTGATTGGCTCTTTTGTTTTCTTGTAAACCCCATATTAGAACAAGTCTTACACTCCACCATAGAACACACACATTACATGCAAACACCAAAAAAAAAACTCTCCTCTCTCTCTCTAAAAGAGTTCACGGCAGCAGCATCAAAAGAGAAAGGTTTTGAAGTATTTTGGTGATCATTCTCCCTAACAAGAAGTGTTTGTCATAGTGCTTGGGGTATACAAGCTTGAGAGGACCTTCTCTTGGTGCCTTGGTCGAATTTCTAGGACAATATCATCCTCTATTTTCATCTCATTTGCTGCTGAAAGGTAGTTTATGGCAGCTTCTTTTATAGCTGTCCATAATGTCTAGTTTGTGTT
>BJCM01137544.1:0-13039 GCA_018326385.1 Flaveria bidentis
TATAATTATTCTTTTATTTATTTAAATTATTTAATTTTATATTTATTTCAAATTCCAATCATAACCCCCTTTTAAAAGACTTATAAATCACCATTAACACCATTCATAACCTCCTCCTAACCTCAAGTATAAAAGCAAGGCTTAGGCCTCACTTTTCATTTGCTCATTCTCTAAAAATCTCACTCTCATATCTTTCTTTCATCTATTGCTTATGATAAATTTGAAGAATTTTATTTTACAAGAGATTTCAAGAATTCTTAATACTAAGTTAATCTTTTATTACTTTTATATTATACAAATCATCCTAACACCCAATTGTTTTAATGACTTTATGTTCTTACTATTATTCTTTCTTCTACCAAATCTCTTTTTATTTTAATAATTATTATTTGATCATTAATATTTTAATAATCACTAATCTTATAACAATCACTAACATACCTAAATTAAGCTAACAACACACTAACATAAACAAAGAATCCCGTTTACATATGGACGGCTATGCCGCCGCATTCGGTTATTCCACAAGATTATTGTTCTAAATGATGGCTATGCCAAAGTCTTAAAATATTTTTATAACTCAAATGAAGACTAATATACCATATATTGACATAATAAAATGTTCTAACCCGTTTCATGCTTTAACGATTTTAAAAGTGCACATAAGTGCCTTATTACAATTCTGTCAGAATATAATCATACTTCAATCGACCATAACTTGATCATAAAAAACTAAATTTGAGTAAAACCAGACTCCAATATTAATTTCATTGAATTACCTTTTCAACGACAATTTATACGTCTTCAAACCTAATCGGACGACTCAACAATAGCCTTCACAAGATAAGTACGCATTTCGGCACCTTCTGTTTTGTGCTGCTTGTTTGACCTATTTAAAGATCTTTTCATAAAATTGTTTCTGAATGAAAGTTGTCCGGGAGACTTTGAACTAGTCAAGTATAAATTTTTATAATTTTATAAAACCGTTTTCTATTTTTAAAACCTGTTCAAACACATACCAAACATTCTGTCTAGAATCTAAAATTGATGCTATAATCCTTTCTCAATCTACCTTTTGCTTTTTAGTATTCTCTAAACATCCTAACTTCTTGTAATAAATTCCAACCTCAAGTTTTTGTTTTTTTATCATTTAGGATATCACATTTGACTCTTGACATCCAAGCTTTCTTATGTACTCTACAACCATCACTATTATTGTGAGTTTTCCATGTGAGTTCTCCATACCTTTTTTTACTTTATTTCACACCTTTTGGGGTGAAACATGTTAACCTTATAAACTTACACTTGTAAACATCTTGATACTTCTAAATTCACATGCAATTCATCTTTACTTTTTGTCATGGTTATTTGTGTTATTGTAAGTCTTATATGAGATACATATTTTGTTTATAATCATTAACTATTGCTAGCCAGGCGACGTCTTAGATCTTTGTCCTGACAAGCCTATTTGGTGCTAAAGTTGATGTATTGCCGACTCCTGATGACGTATGCTTGTTCATCATGAGAACCAAGTACACTTAGCCAATCTTATATACTTGTAATCAAGTCGAGGTTTGGTGGTAACTGTATGTGTTCTATAAGCTTGCTAACTCATGACCATTGACATGAATTGCTACTTGTAAACCTTTATATATATGTATGTTTAAACCATGGGAACTCACCAACTTTATAGTTGATCCTTTATTTTTAACATATTTCAGGTTTACTACTTGAAGATCTTCTTATGCTCATATAGGACTTGGACCTAGAATAATTGAAAGTCTTATGTTGTTGTGTATATCTTGTTTGTGTTGTATTTATTTAATTGTCTTGTAATGCTCAATAAAAATAATATTTAATATTATTATAACTTATTAGTTCCATGTGCTATGAACAATCTTCTCCCATTCATCCGCCTGGTCGGGGTGTGATAGTAATCATGTCTTAAATCATTTGAGCCAACTTGCCAACTTATCTAGATTGGATTGGGTTGACAAGTGGCATGTTGATAAGGTCAAAACCTTCATAGTAGTTCAAGTTCTGAAAATTGAAGACCTCTTGCTACCCTTGAACTTTTTGAAGAATAAGGGCTCTTCTATCAACATCATACCTCCACCCTATAATGTAGTTGGAAGTTCCTTGAGGCGGAATTGACATAGTCCTTGGTATTCCTTCCTCAAAGTGACTCTAAATGAAAGAGTCAATAGAGTCCACATTCGTGTGAACTTGAGGAAGTTGCTGAGTATTAACAACTACAAGTGAAGATTGTAAGTCTTCAGTGTCCATACTCTATGAAGAACTCCCAGGTTTTGTGATTGTAATGACTTTCTCCCCCTTTTTGATAACATCACCCACATGCATAGGTGAGCTAGTAGTTAGGTCAATCACATCCACTGGTTCTTGTGTTCCTGGTTGAGCTCTTCTTAAAGGTCTCCCAGCTAGTTTCTCCTTGAGATAGGATATCTCAACTTGCTGATCATTGACCCTATTTTGTAAGGTAGTCACCTGAGATTCCAATTGACTAAACTTAGAGACTAAATAGGTGCATGTTTTTGACAATTTTTGCACCTTTAGTCTCAAATATCCCTCCTCTTCATCAAAAGATTTATTAGGGGATGAGATAATTGGACCAAAGTCCTCAGTCTCACCACTAGCATCGGGTTCTTAGCTGCTGGTTTTCCTCTACTCACTAACAACTTCAAAATAAGTGTTAATGGGCTGAGTTACCATGGTTGAGGTCTTAGTAATGTCATCACTTATAGAAGTGAGAGTTTTTTCCATATGGACCTCCTAAACATGTTCAGGGAGATCCACCTCAGTGATAGGTGGATGATGTGGGCTAGACATGGGAGATGTAGGAGCACTCATCTCTCTATGAGTAGGAGAAGAGAAGAGAGATTCATGGTACTCACTAAATCCCAAGACTTCATCATCATAGAAGTTAAGGCTAGGAATGGGTTGGTTTAAATCTAAAGGCTGGGTATGGTAGCTTTCTCTTGAAGGTTATTCACTTGAGTGTTGAGACTTAGAGTGAAGGCTTAAGGCTATTGGGCTAATGAGCTCATCAGGCTAAGCATGAGGAACCTCAACACTGATTCTTAAAGAGATGGGAGTGGTTTGCTCATCAGGGGAAGTGGGAGATCCAGTGTCCACTTCCTCCTATGTGGGTAGTAATATAGGGGCCTATACAGACTAAATAGCTTATCCAGGGGTTCGTTTGGATCTTCTTTGGTAGGTGAGGGTAATTTGTGGCTGTTTTGGTGGTTGAGAGGTAGAAGTTGTGGGTTCAACACTAGCTTGTGGTGCTAGGTTGTCAC
This sequence comes from Flaveria bidentis, assembly GCA_018326385.1. NCBI lineage: Eukaryota > Viridiplantae > Streptophyta > Magnoliopsida > Asterales > Asteraceae > Flaveria > Flaveria bidentis. Next base: position 3,318 of record BJCM01137544.1, read on the forward strand.
CTTAAGCATTGAGCTCTAACATTTTGGGGACAAGGGTTGTTTCTACCCTAGAGAAACCAATAATTGGCGTATTTAAAATTTTAAAGATGTCAGGCTTCATCTGTCTCAATTTAAGAATATTATCTGTTTCCCTCAACTGTGAGCCCAGTTCACAGTTAAGAATGTGTTGAACATATCTAGGAAACATATAATACTCTAAAGAGTCCAAGTTAGCAAGCAAACTTTTATAAACAAACTGAGAGTACCTGAACTTGACCCCTTGAACCATCCCATGCATTATGAAGAAAAGATCTTCAGGAATCTGGTCCCAACCCCTATGCTTGTTAGACAAGCTATGGATGATCACATGAAGTAAGTACTTCCACTGGGAGGAGACCTCCCTTTCCTGAAGGTCTTGACAGGGAAATATCCTTCATAGCCCATTTGCTCAAAGGAGTGGTTGCTTCTTTAGGAAAGAACAATTCACCTTTCTCATCATTTAGCTGAAGGTGAGTGTTGATGACGGATGGAGTGATGAAGATTGGTCTCCCCTGCACTGTAGCAGACAATTCCTTCTCCCCATCTGTGATGACCTTTTGGTAGGTCTTCTAAAATTCAAGCAAATGATTCTCATAAAGAACATGATCAATGGTATGGGAGGTGGAATAGTTGGAAAGAGCCAAAAATTGACAAACCTATGAGAAACTAGGATCTTTCTCAAAGTACAACATAGCAACCTGATTGTGTTGCCTGTGAAGTTGCATGGAGAAATTTGGGTCATTTATGGGGTTAAGATTGGCCATTTTTGAAAGCTTAGAGACGAAGAAAGTGAAGAACAAGAGCGGTTTCTGGCTGAATTTAGGTTTAGAAAAAGTTCAAAGGTAGAAGAAAGTGAAAAGAGGGGCGAACCGTTGGGTATATATATGAAATTGATCTAAAATAAAGTTAGTGAAAGAGGATAAACTTTGAAATCCGAATGTTGGTCCTACCTTAAAAAAGTGTTTTCTTTTACCCAAAAGTAGTTTTCTTGGAAGTCAAAAATCTTCCGAAGGTAATTCTTGTTCAAAAGTTTTTAATGAAAAGCTTCCGAAGCAAAATTACTTTCGAAAGATATTCTAAAGAGTTTTGAAAATTTTTCTTCAGAAGAGATGAACACTTGAAAGTTTTGATAAAAACTTCAGAGGGTTAATTGCTTTCGGAAGAAAATTGTTCTTTAAAACATACAAGTATGAAAAGTTAAGCTTCAAAAGATATTGTAAAAATCTGTTATGAAGGTAAATTCTCTCAAGTAGTTGTTTAGTTTGAAGACTTAAATTTCTTCAGAAGGTAAAAGGATATCTTCCGAAAGATAAAAATTTTCGAAAATCTAAAGAATGTCTTCAAAATGATTTTTGTTCTTCCAAAGTAAACAAGGGTTTATGTAAGTCATAGAATAAACAACTTAGGACACACAGATGTGTTTAAAAATAATATGATTAAGTTTTAAGAAATGTTACTCAAAGTTAATCATCCTAATAGCTAATACAAGATACTTAAATCTCTATTCATCAAAAGCCTTCGTGAACAAATCAACATATTGTTCATTTATGTTAACTTTTACTAGTTTTATTAGTCTCTTATTAAAATTATCTCTAACAAAATGATACCTCATATTGATATGTTTTGTCCTTGAGTGCTGCATAGGATTCTCTATGATAAAGATGGCACCATTGTTGACTATGTGAATTGAAGTCTCCTTGAAGTTGAATACATAATCTAGCATCTGATTCTGAATCCAAAGCACTTGAGCACAACAGCTTACAACAGCAATGTATTCAACTTCAGCAGTTGACGCATATACACAGGATTGCTTCTTGTATTGCCATGAGGTAACCCTTCCTCCAAGGAACTGACATCCCCTTAATGTAGACTTTGTAGTCATATTGCAGCCACCATATTCACTATTTGTATATGCATACAGATTAAAGTCAGAATTCTTTAGATACCTAAGGCCAAGTGTTGGTGCACCCTTGCGATATCTTAGAATTCTCTTGCTATGGGTGTCTTAGCAACATTACAGTCAGTCATGTTGAATCTTTTGAGTATGTCCTAAACATACTTTGATTGACTTATGAAGATATCATCTTCAACTTGCTTCGCTTGAATTCCTAGAAAGAAATTGAGTTCCCCCATGACACTCATTTCAAATCTATCCTTCATTAGCTTCTTAAAGTCTTTGCAGAGCTTTGGAGTAGTTGAACCAAAGATGATATCATCTACATATACTTGAACTAGCAAAAAGTTATTCCCCTTTCCTTTGATGAAGAGAATTCCATTAATAGTACCTTTTTGTATCCATGTTGATAGAGATGTTGAGATAGAGTCTCATACCACTTTCTTGGTGCTTGATGCAGCCCATATAAAGCTTTATCAAGCCTGCAGACATAATTAAGATGATCAGGATCTGGAAATCTAGATGGTTGTTTGACATATACCTCTTTACCAATCACTCCATAAAGAAAAGCACACTTGACATCAAGTTGGTAGACCTTGAAGTTCTTGGATGCAACAAAAGCTAAGAATATCTTAACAGCTTCCAGTCTTGCAACAAGAGCAAAGACATATGTGTAATCAATATTTTCTTCTTATGTGTACCCTTGAACAACCAGCCTTGCCTTGCTTTTGATGACAAGTCCTCTATCATCCTTTTTATTCCTAAAAACCCATTTGGTTCCTAAGATACCACACACTCCCCCTCAAGGTCAGGCCCAAGGGAGTGGTTTCTTGCTATGGGTGTCTTAGCAACATTACAGTCAGTCATGTTGAATCTTTTGAGTATGTCCTAAACATACTTTGACTGACTTATAAAGATTTCATCGTCAACTTGCTTCGCTTGAATTCCTGGAAAGAAATTGAGTTCCCCCATGACACTCATTTCAAATCTATCCTTCATCAGCTTCTTAAAGTCTTTTCAGAGCTTTGGATTAGTTGAACCAAAGATGATATCATCTACATATACTTGAACTAGCAAAAAGTTATTCCCCTTTCCTTTGATGAAGAGAATTCCATTTATAGTACCTTTTTTGTATCCATGTTGATAGAGATGCTGAGATAGAGTCTCATACCACTTTCTTGGTTCTTGATGCAGCCCATATAGAGCTTTATCAAGCCTGCAGACATAATCAGGATGATCAGTATCTGGAAATCTAGATGGTTGTTTGACATATACCTCTTTACCAATCACTCCATAAAGAAAAGCACACTTGACATCAAGTTAGTAGACCTTGAAGTTCTTGGATGCAACAAAAGCTAAGAATATTCTAACAGCTTCTAGTCTTGCAACAAGAGCAAAGACATATGTGTAATCAATATTTTCTTCTTATGTGTACCCTTGAACAACCAGCCTTGCCTTGTTTTTGATGACAAGTCCTCTATCATCCTTTTTATTCCTAAAAATCCATTTGGTTCCTATAGGAGTCTTCCTATTAGGAAGAGGACATAGGTTCCAAACCTTTTGCCTTTTGAATTGAAGCAGCTTAACCTGCATAGCTTCAACCCAACTTCCATCCTTCAGAGTCTCATCAATCTTCTTAGGCTCTATCTGAGATAAGAAAAAAGAGTGAAGACAAACATTTGCATCATGGGTTTTTCCTCTTGTTTTTACCCCTATATCAACATCTCCAATGATGTTTGAGATGGGATAAGGCTTGTGGATCCTTAGCTGAGGGATCACAACAAGTTGCTGAGACAAATCCAAATTAGAGAAATTAAGATCTAGCATTGAGGTTTCTCTCACCACATCAGCACACTTATCAAGTGATACTTGATCCATTGAGTGTGTGACATCATTGATGTTGTCTTCAATGGTATGGTTATCAACATCTAGAAATTCATGATCACTATCACCATCACCATTCTTTCCTATATTTGAAGCTCTTGCCTATGAATTTTTCTCCTTTATGCTATAATTTGAAGGCACTTCAAATGTATTAGCTAAGTTTGTCATTGTTGTGCTGATAGGTTCTCCATTTATAGCGTAACTTACAACTGGAGCTGAAGTAGTGTTGCTTGAAGGTCTTCTCAGCTCAAATCTTGGATCAGGATTACCTGTTGGTAAAATATATATTGATCCTGAAATATTCTCACAAGATTGTTAAAACAGTTTGTAACTAATCAAGATCAAATAGCCAATCAGGACAAGAACCATTTACACTTGGTATGTGTTCATTGAAGGTCATATTGGCTGACTCCTCAACTACTTTGGTTCTAAGATTGTATACTCTATAAGCCTTGGCTTGAGAAGAGTATCCAATGAAGTGTCCATCATCTGATTTCTCAGCAAAGTTGGCAATTTGATCTTTGGTATTCAAGATGGTGCAAGGACATCCAAATTACCTAGGAAAACCAATGAAAGGTTTCCACTTGTGCCAAAGTTCATTAGGAGTCTTACCATATGTCTTAACCACTAAAACTTTATTCTACACATAGCAGGCAGTGTTGACTGCCTCTTCCCAGAAGGTGATGGGCAGCTTAGAGTCAGACAACATAGTTCCAGTAGCTTCAATCAGTGGCTTGTTTCTCTTCTCAGCAACATCATTTTGCTGAGGAGTCCTGGGAGCACTGTATTGTCTTGTAATACCCTTTTCATCACAAAATGTTTCAAGGATTTGTTTCTTGAAGTTAGTTCCTTGATCACATCTTATGGTTTTGACCTTGTGATTAGATTGATTCTCAATCGTCAAGATGAAATTCTTCAAAATCTTAGGGGTCTGATCCTTAGTTCTAAGAAAGAAGACCTAAGTGAATCTTGTAAAGTCATTTGTGATGACCAAAAAGTAAGAGGTCCTTCCTAGACTCATTACACCGGTGGGGCTAAAGAGATCCATATGTAACAAGTGTAGGGGAGTAGTGATGGAGTTTCTTTCCTTTGGCTTGTGAGATACTTTATGTTGTTTCCTTTTTAGGCATGCAACACAGTGGTCATCACTTGTAAACTCTTTCTTTGGGATTCCAATTACCAAATCATTCTTAATCAGTTTATTCATGTTCTTAAAGTTTACATGACACATTCTTTTATGCCAAAGGAATGACTTATCACTATTTAGTTTAGACAGAAAGCATGAAACTTCTCCTGAGGGAGATGTTTCTTGCAAGTCCATCTTGTACATATTCCTTTTCCTAGGGGCTCTAAACAGAATATGCTCATGAAGAATCACCACTCCGGGCTTGTGAACAATGCATTTGTGCTTAGTAAAGAGCATGTTATGACTCTGATCAGAAAATTGAGATACACTCAGAAGATTGTATCCAGGTTCCTTGAGAAACTTTACCTTCTCAATACTAAGCTTACCATTTTTGACCTTGCCCCTTGAGAAACTTTACCTTCTCAATCGAGACCAAATTTTCTTCCGAAGGCAATTTTCCACTTGCCTTCATCTTCATTTTGGAGCTTCGGAGAGGAAAAGTTTTTCCTTCTAAAGCTTGTTTCTTCTTGAAACCCTTAGAAGTCACTTTCTTGGTCATGTGGAGAGTGCCTTTTGTATTGTAATGACAATCCTTAGCAAGATGAGAGGTACTCTCATGCATAACACATTCCACGTTTTTCTTCCTAAGAGCCTTCTTCTGTGAACAGGGCTAAACTTGATCACTTTCCTTCTCCATTTTTATCTTTGCAGATGTAGTGGAAATTCTTTTAGGGTGAGAATTTCCTTTGGAGTTGGATGGTCCAGGTTGTGCAGTAGTGGTACACAACTGATCAACCTTCTTCTTGCTGAGATGAGTTGACACTAAACAAGAACTCCCTGTACTAGAGTTCAAGTTAGTATCTTCAGTCTTTACCGCTTCAAATCCCATAGAAATAAAAACTTGTTCTGCTTAGAGTTGAAAGTGGCCTTGATCACTTTAGGCTTCTTTGCTTTTTTGTTTCTCTTTCTGATCAAGTTCTTTCTCATAGACTTAGTCATCCCAGTTTTCTTACTCTCCTTAGAAGGATAGTGACCCTTCTTAGAACCTCTTCTTCACTCTTCTTTGAGGCATTCCACACTATCTTTTCTTCATCCTCTTTAGTCAAGGGGTCTATGAGAGGAAACTCATCTTCACACGTTTCACACCTGGGAGATCTTACAAAAAAGATGGTGTGTGGAGGAGCTATCTCACTAGATCCTAGTCCCTGCTTATTCTGATAACAAACTTTTGCATGCAAGGATGAGGATATTATGTTCTTGAAGGTCTCTTCTTCAAGAACATATTTTTCTGCCCTGGCTTTGCTGAACACAAGCTCAGCCTGGCACTCAGTCAACTTAGTTATGAGATCTTTGATTTGAGTCCTGTAATTTGTGTGTTCATGTTTAAGAGTTGAAATGGTTTTCTCTAAGTCCTCTATCTTTAACTTATAGTCATTTTTAGCTCTTTTAAAATTAGATTTTAATTATTCAAGGACTCAAGATCAGAACTCATCTCTAAGTTGTAAGACCCTGTATCTATTAACTTTATCAATACATTTAGGTGTATAGAGATGTTCCAATACCTTTGATTCATCATGGTCAGCCATCAGTGCTTGGTTTGGAGATACATCTTCCACCTAAAAGCTCTAATTAAAGTCTCCTTCTTCAACAACAACTGCAACTTGCTGCTTTGGCTTCTCATTCTAGGTGGCTTTCTCAGTGTAGTTTGGTCTGGTTTGTGCTTGGCCATCATTTGTCCTTGGTGCCTTGCACTCTCTTGCAAAGTGTCCCATTTGGTTATATTTGTAACACTTCACTTTACTTTTATCGAGCCCAAACTTTCCACTGGCTGTATTGCTTGGAAATTTCCTTCTTGTCCTCTTGTAGAACTTCTTGGCTCTATGAGTGAGAAGAGTCATTTGCTGGACTATTTCCATGTACTCCAGATCATCTGGATGGATACAGTCCAGGTCTTCAAGGGTTAATAGAAAGTTGTCTATGCTTTCATCAGAAGACACAAAGGCAAGTGAAGAGCTTGTCTTTTGGAATAGGCTTCCTTGAGGATAGTTTTCTTTTGGTGTCTCCGGGAAGGTGATGAAAGGACTCTTTTATGAGTTGTCAGAATAGCATATAAGATGATGTTGAGGTTCTATGCTATCTCTTTCAACCACATGCATGGCTGAACTCATTTGATTGCTGGAGTTACCAGATTAACCTTGCATGTTCATCTCCATTTGGTATCCACTAAGAATACCATATAACTCTATTAGGGTAAGATTCTTAAGGTTCTTAGTACTCTTGATGACCATACAATAATGTGTCAATTGCCTAAGAAGAGAGGACATAAACTTCCTTACAATGTCCATGTTCTCAAGAGTCACTCCAACATCCACTAGAGTGTTCACAATCTCAACATACCTGAAGTATTGTTGAGTCATGTTTTCATCTATTTTAAAAGTGAAGTTCTCAAACTGCTACTTCAGGAGATCCTTCTTGTTCTCCTTGGCTTCAGTTGACCCCTCATACATCAACTTTAGTGCATCCCACAGCTGCTTAGCTGTTTTGCACTTCTTGAAGCCTCTGTATATTGAGTTTAGAAGAGCAGTTTGAAGGGTTGTCATGGCCTTATGCTCAATCTCGACTTTTTTTGTCTTCATCAAACTAATCAGCCACAACCTTTGGAATCATACCACCTCTAGCAGCAGCTAAAGATGTGCTTGGTAAGTAAGGTCCTGAGACAACAAATTCCCACATCCTGGATAATTGTGACTTGATGAAACCTTCCATTCTTTGGCACCAAGTGTCAAAGTCTTCAAGAGTGATTAGTGGGTTCTTTGTCATGGTTCTAGTTTCCATATCAGCTTTAGTGATAGCTACCATTTGAGATGTTAAGTATTTTGTGTGTGTGAGGGATCTTAAGATGGTGAGATCTTACAATCAAGAGCCTGGAATGCTCTGATATCAATTGCAGGACCATTTAAGGAAATTTCAACACAACACACAATGAGGAGTGTTAGGACTGAGTACGTACGGAGTACTAACTGATAATGCGTGTATACCTAATCAAATAGTGCGAAATCCTATTTGATTGGCGATCCAATCAGTGAGAACGCAGCTTCGATCAATCTAAAGATTAATGAAATGTTATGAACGATTAGAACACGATCAACTGCGAACTATGAAGTTGGAACATGTTTTTGGAGTCTCTGGACAACTAGGGTACGTATGGGAGTCGAAATTCTTGAAGTGTTACATTTTCCACGAATTAGGTGGTATTTATAGGTTAGGGTTTGTCAATCGTACGACTGAACCATTAGCATGGTTCAGTCGTGCAACTGAATCATACGATTGGTCCATACGCACGACTGAAGGTTCAGTCGTGCGACTGAGCCAATCTTATGTCTCAATCGTGCGACTGAAATAAACAATGAAATATTAAACATCAATATCATCAATCACATATTGCATTTCATTCAACTCATTCATTACACATATGTAAGACATGAAAGACATTTTATATTAAGCTCCTAAACTAGGTACATATGTATTAACAAACTCCCCCTTGGACCTAGTTTACATCAATGTCTAGCATTCTTCATTATCTCCTCAAACTTCTTGTACTTTTCTTCTTTAGTAAATCCATCATGTATCTCGAATGCAAAATAGAGTCGTATGACATTTTGGAACTGGAGGGCTTGTACAATGTCTTGCGAGTCATAGAATAGTGGCCACTTGTATAATGTATAGACATCGTTTGAAAACAAGTTCGTCAGCCACATAGGGTCGAATACCCGGATAGTTTCCATCTTGCTCTCTCTCTGTAAGACTATGACCGCTTCACCTGTTCTCCAATCGTAATACCACCATTTAAAGTGGGGAGTAAAGTCCTGTGGCGTTTCCCGTAAGGGAATCTTAGACATAGTGTGCGGAGGACTCCACTTCAGCACGAATTTAGGCTTTCCAGAAATGGGGTCCATTTTAGACCTTCGGATGTACCTCTTCGGTTGTTAAGGTCTAAAGTTTACCCACCTGATGTGGTATTCCTTCCTTAGTGCAGCCTCAAACCAGCCTGACATTTTCCTCGGATCAGCATATAACAAGTTTAGACGCGCCAGCTGGTTGAGCTCAAAACCAGGGAGAGTCTTCAGATCGTGTGGGAATCTGAACTACTCTATACCCTTCTCCCTCTTAACTACATACACGTTAAGATCTTCAAAATACGCCCATGAAATGATCTTGCCTGACACCTTTAGATGTTTCTTGACCTTGTATAGCTTGGTGTAGGCATTTGGATTTTGTGAAGTGTGTTGGGCTAGTATCTCAGCAAAACAAGCCGCCCATTCAACCTTCTTGATATCAACATCAGCGTTTGAGGCTTGGGCTTGGCTTTTATTCTTTTTAGTCTCCTTTTCCAACTCATCCAGTTTGTCAAACGTAGCACTACCGAGAGTGTCACCCAAATTGGGGATCAAATTGCCCTCTCGGTCAGTGTACTCTGGATAGTAGTCTGCTGTGACATCCTCGATTTCTATTTAATCTACATCGTTGAGCTCGTCATCACTGGTAACATCAAAAGTACGTGCATCTTTGAAATCTCGTCAGGATTTAGCCTGAACATCTCAGCAAGTTGCTATTCAGTAAGGTCGTGAATGAATTCTCCTTCTTCGGGAGTGCAGCTCACCGACCTTCTGACAATCCCTTGCAAATCAAGAATCATTGTGAATTGAGACTTGATTTGCTGTAGGGGAGCAACATCATATTCATCTTGCTGAGATGTTTGATCTGCTTGATTTAAACATGTAAACACATCAACAATTAGTA
>BJCM01137674.1:0-10263 GCA_018326385.1 Flaveria bidentis
AAAATACATTGTTGCATTACATCACAAAAGTATTAAATGAATGGATGCCATCCCAAAAGAGCTGAGTAGCCACCTCGCGCCATCCTCAGCAATCATTACCTGCCAACTGGAAACACATCAAAGTCAGCATTGCTGAGTGAGTTCTAGTTATATAAAATAAAACATACTTTTCTTTCATGCGATCATACATCATACGTACACATAAATAATAGTTATATTATCTTCTTCATTCGTTCATTCATCTTTATATCTTTTCTGGCGCATCGGATATCTTCCGTACCATTACCATATGATACATCCCGAACTACTTTGCTACTGGGCCGAAGTCAATAAATGAACAGTTGAGCGTATGCCGCAGTACTAGAGGTAAGCGGTAAAGGTTCTATATAAATGGTCGATCATAAAGAAGGACCCCGGTATCCAATACTTGCAAGACTTTCATTACTTTCCTCGTTCAATAATACATGCATTCATCATGTTCCACTTTTCATTATCTTCCACTTTACGTTACATAATACTTCATTTCATTCATTATCATAACACATAAAGCCACAGGAAAGATAAACATACATCATAATAAGGAACATTAACATGCACAGTCATCACATCATACAGGGCAGCATCATACATACATAACATGCATCATGCATAAACATGCAACATCATCATCATCATGCCCTACATGCACTCTAAGGCCTCAATCGTCGCCCTACATGAACATACGGGAACCTTTACGTCAAAACTTACATCTGCACTTTCTCCCGAAAGTCAGAAGTTAAACTACACTTCTCCTCGGGTGTAACAACCCTATTTGGGCGTGTGGACACTCTCCAGTCGCATGGCCTCCATGCGACTGGCCCTTCATTCAGGTGACTGGACCTTCATTCGGGTGAGTGGACCTTCATTCGGGTGACTAGACCTTCATTCGGGTGACTAGACCTTCATTCGGGTGATTGGACCTTCATTCGGGTGACTGGACATTCATTCGGGTGACTAGACCATCATTTGGGTGACTGGACCTTCATTCTCCCTCCAGTCGGGTGACTGGACCTTCATTCTCCCTCCTGTCGGGTGACTGGACTTCTGTCTTCCTCCAGTCGGCCGAATGGCCTTCAGTCTCCCTCCAGTTAGCCGAATGGCCTTCAGTCTCCCTCCAGTCGGCCGAATGGCCTTCAGTCTCCCTCCAGTCGGCCGAATGGCCTTCAGTCTCCCTCTAGTCGGCATAATGGCCTTCAGTCTCCCTCCAGTCGGTCGCCTAGCCCTAGCTGATGCAGAATGCAATTCATCCCGATTGCAGCCGAGGGTTTTCGGCCTCCAAACGCATCTAAACCCATTTTTAGCCCAAATCAACCATCCTAAACCTTAGGGATGCATACCACAACACCATTCAAGCACACACAAGCTCACAATCAAGACTCAAACGCATCATACACACACATACTCATACACAAACGGGTCAAGCATACAGATACACGAAAACCCGATTTCAGATGTGTTTCAACCCCAAAATCGTTCGAAAACAAGTAAAATAGGGGTCATAGAACTCACACAAACGACCACGACGACAAGGGCTTCGATTTGACTCGCTCCTCAACTATTTTGGCCACTCGAACCAACCCGAACCAACATTTTTTCCTCTTTTCTCTTCTTTCTCTCTTCTCTTCTTTGATGGTTGATTTTGGTGGGTGTGGGGAGAGGGTAAGGGTTTCCCTCTCCCTTAAATACTCCCACTTCCCCCACTTTCTCTCGTTGGCGAGTTTGGTCCCTCGACTTTGGACTTTATTTCTTTTCTTCTTTCGTCGGCTTCAAAATAAACAAATAACCGGGTGTTGCATAAAGCCTCCATATTTTGAGTGCGAACACCATGACACCAAATTCTAGATCATGCGTTGTGTAGTTTTTCTCATGATTGTTCAATAGTCTTGATCAATAAGCAATTACCTTGTTGCGCTGCATTAGCATGCATCCTAATCCTTGATGCGAGGCGTCACAAAAGACTATGAAATCATCAACTCCTTCTGGGAGGGCGAGGATAGGTGCACTACATTGTTTCTCCTTGAGTGTTTTGAACACTTCATTCTGCTCTCGTTCCCACACAAAGGTTGTATTCTTCTTGGTCAGAGCAGTCAACAGTTGCATAATGCGGGAGAAGTCCTTGATAAACCTTCTTAGTATCCGACCAATCCAAGGAATTGCCTTATCTCAGTAGGAGTTTCAGGAATTTTCCAGTTCTTAGTAGCTTCAATCTTAGAAGGGTCAACTTTAATCCCATTCTCATTTACCACATGCCCTAGAAATTGGATCTCTCGTATCCAAAATTCACATTTGGAGAATTTGGCCTATAGTTGCTCATTCTTGAGTAACTCAAGAATCAACCTGAGGTACTTCTCATGCTCGTCCTTACTACGGGAGTAGATCAAGATGTCATCGATACACACAATCATAAATTTGTACAGATATGGGCGACATACTCGGTTCATGAGATCCATAAAAGCCGTTGGTGTGTTAGTAAGTCCAAAGGGCATGACCAAATACTCATAATGTCGATATATTGTTCTAAAGGCCGTTTTGGGTATGTCTTCTTCTTTTATCTTTAGCTGATGGTACCAAGATCTCAAATCTATTTTGGAGAAATAACTTGCTCCCTGCAGTTGATCGAATAGGTCATCTATTCTAGGAAGAGGGTATCAGTTCTTGATTATCAGCTTGTTCAGCTCCCTGTAATTAATGCACATACGTAGGGTTCCGTCCTTCTTCTTCACAAATAGTACGGGGGCACCCCATGGAGAAACACTTGGCCGTATGAATCCCTTGTCAAGTAGCTCTTTGATTTGTAGCATTAGTTCCTTCATCTCAAGAGGGGCGAGTCGGTGCGGTTGGCTACTGGTGCAGCACCAGGTAGTAGATCTATCTAGAACTCAACCTGTCGATTCGGAGGGAGTCCCAGTAGGTCTTCGACAAATACTTTCGGGAATTCAGAAACCACTGGAATATCCTCCATCTTCTTCTCCTCTTTAGCTTTCATTACATAAAATATGAAAGCTGGGCATCCCTTCTTAAGACTCTTGGTAGCTTTCAGATGAGATATCATAGGATATACGTGTTACTTCTTTCACCATGAACAACTAATGTTTTCCCATCACTTAAAGGTATTTTAAGTAAACGTTCATCACACATGATTTCAGCCCTATTTTTGGCTAACCAATTCATCCCATTAACTATATCAAAACCTCCTCTTCTAGGCGGCATTCTGGTATTATCATAGAAAAATCTGTTTAAAATCTCAAAAATTGGTTTCAAGTATCTCATAACAACCGAGTTTACTCCTATTAGCCACTGAACCCAGGACATAAAGGTTTTATTCCACATTTTATGACATTCAAAGATTCTTCATTCAATCAATGGATGAATTATAACACAAGACAACATAATTTAATTCATGTCACATAACATCAAATACATTTATTCAAAATAATCTTGCAAAAGTTAGCATCACAAGCAAAAGTTCATATATAAAATAATGCAATCACAACCAACATAATAGTAAAAGCATTATAGTTTCATAAATTAGAAGGTGTCATCACCCCTATAATAATAATTATAGTGTCTAAAATAGATAAATAGTTTCTCAAATAGTTCAATAGTTTCTTGCACACAATCCAATGCTTCACACATCATCAATGTCATTTCTTCTTCAACTATCCAAACCAACCTAAACTTTTCTTCTTCCGCTCTTGCTCCAAGCGCTAAACACTACGAGACGCCATCATGGCCTAGAACTGTGCAGACTGGGAGGTCCGAGTAGCATGTTGTAGGGTCACCTCGTGAAGCTGAATAGTCTGGAGTATCTCTCCAAAAAAAGGGTCAGAAGGACCAAAGTAGCCCGACGGCTAGACTGGGTGTAGGTATCTCTGGCAAGGACACTCGGGCCGTCAAACATGCTTTGCCTCGGTGACATCCAATACTCGTCGTGCGTTTGGTGTCTAGGCGGGCCAATCGTTGGAGGTGCTAGCGCGGGGTCCTAGCAGGTGGAGGTGGAGGAGGAGGCATCCTAAAAGAAACTGAAGGTATCGGCGTAGCGTTCTTGCGTGGGCAAGTAACAACACGTGCACCCTATCCCTGATAGGTAGGATAGGTGAGTGAGTGGGTGCGGTGATATACGGTGAATTGGAAATTCGATACTTGGCTGGGGAGGTCGAAGAGGAGTCTTCCGAAGGTTCGGAGTCATCGATGGTTACAAATATGAATCCTGGGTGTCCACACCTTCTAAGGTATTCCTCATACTCAGTTCGGGGAGTAGTCCTCCTGAAGCTCCCACCTAGGGCAGTTTTGTTAGGGGGGTCAACTGACGCCTTTCCCTTCTCAACCATACATTCAGATATCTTGTATATCATCATGAATAAATTGGTTTCTCATAGCTCATGATAATAATAATAGTAATAATAGTAATAATAATAGTATCTATAGTAGTGATGGTAGTAGTATCAATAATCAGTAGCATCATAAATCAGTAGTATCTCAATATAACAGGCATGAAAGTCACTTTTTAAAATTTAGACCACATAAAAGAAATTTTCCTGAATTATCAACCCTACAGAGTTTACATCACCTAGGGATCCATGACAGAATTCACGTGTCTGGTAAATTCATGATTACGTTGATAAAGTGTAATAATCAATTTACCCAACCCGATTACTCTGACACGTTCCAAACAAGGACAGTCCTAAGGGATCAGGGTTGTAGCCTAGGGTCTACTAAGGTATTCCCAATTTCTATACAACTTTTGGCTCTTACCAATCTGTCACACCTCGTGCCCAAGAAGGGAAGAATGTCAAAGACTGACAACATATATGGTAGCGGAAACTAACCATCATAAGAGCACACAAAGAGAGACATAACATGGAATTACATTTAAGGTTCTAACAACCCAAATACAATGGTCAAAGTTGGGTCATAACAAACATAATCCAAATTAAGGTAAATTAATAAGTTTAACAAACATCCAAACAAATTTTCCAATGATAGAAATCAACTAATTAATGCCATGTGGTGGTCACGGAACTAGGTCGTCCAAAGAGTTTCCTCCAACTATTCCAAGCTTCCATCAAATATTAACTGAAACATGCTCAAAAGTTTTTGTGTCAACTAAAAAGTTGGTGAATTTATGTGCTTAAAGTTAGAAAAACAAAAGGATTCAATAGTATCCAACATTTGATTTAAAAGTCATAGTATCATTGTTGTGGGCATCACAATCAACCCTGCACTCAGCCCCGACTAGCCTCTTCAAAAATTGTGTTACTGGTTAAATACCCTTGGGAGAACTGAGCCTCAAACCAGAGTACCATACCTGCCGGATGATCCACCATAACATCTTATAAAACCTGTTACATGCCACAAATGACCCTGCAGGATCTCAGTGTGGTATCCTTCCCGTTCGTCACGGAAGACACTGTGTGTGAGGGATTCCCTAAATATATCTACCCATATAAACAAAATTTTTTTACCAAATTAACACCTTAGGGTATATAAGTTACTAAAATTTCATGAATTCTATAGTTTTAGATTTATTTCACATTTTTAGAATTTTTTCTCCAAAAATCTCCCGGTTTAGGCCTATTTTGCTAATTAAATTCGTAAAAATTACAATTTAACTCATAAATCACAAAATTCGGTTTTTAACACTAAGATATATATATTTTAGGGTCTCGAACTTATAAAATTTGATATTTGTTAAGCTTTACTAATATATTCTAATTTTACCACTTTTCGGGTCCTAGTTTTACCTCATTTAAACCATTTTACCACACTTTTCATAATGTTTACCCCAAGTCACGAATTTTAAATGTTTAATATCATCAAACCACTGGAACAAATGTAACACCCCGAAAAGTCAAAACGAGTCGCCGAGGATAATGGGCTTAATTGGGGGGTATTTAATATAGGAAGGAAAGGGTTTGTGGGCTAATGAGGCTTATGGGAAAGAGGCTTATGGGCAAGAGGCTAATTGATTAAGGGCCTATAACCAGCCATCTTACCCACCAAACCAGCCACCACCATCCTCACTTTGAACCCTAGCTCCCAAATTCGTAGAGAGAGAAAGTGAAGAAAACTCAAGATTTGAAGCTTTAAAGGTTAAGAGATTGAAGATCTGGGTGTTAGAGCATCAAGACCTAAGAAAGAAGCAAAAAATCCAGGTAAGAATCAACCTCTAAACCCTTCTGTAGATCAAACCCAGATTCTAGGGTTTTGGGTTTTGAAAAGTTGCAAAGAATCACACAAAGGTCATATTTTTACGTATGAAAACATGTAAAAAGCTTAGATATAGCCTCATGGATGATAACCTAAGAGTTTGGACGTAAAAAGTTGTGATTTTGGGTTAAAAACAGGCTGGTTCGTAATTTTTATGCGATCTGCGAAACTGTATATGCATCCAGCAAATTTGCATATTCAAGCAGCGAAACTATGAGAACTTCCTGCAAAACTATAGTTTCACAGACAAGGTTATCCAACGAAAGTTGGGCGAAACTGGCAGCGAAACTGCCAGGGAAAGTGGCAGCGAAATTGTTGGCGAATCTTGTTGCGAAACTGCTGATCTTGCAGCGAAATTAGTAGCGAATTTAGGTAGAAATTAACCTCTTTAAGTGGTAACTCATATGCAGGTTGCGTAGGGTGATCCTAGCCTAGAAAGCTTAGTTTAGAGGTTACGGTATTCAGGTGAGTTCTAGATCCCCTTATATGTAAGTTTTCTATGTTTTGGGGTTATTATGCATACTAAATATACGTTTTTAAATGACCTAGTTTTTATGAGGTTTTAACGGGAAGATCGATTTTTCTATAAGGAAATGTGTTATATAAATACTTAATAATAAAAAAATTCCGCGCTGACCTAGCAGCCTGGCCCCAGCCAGGGGCGTTGCTCCTTGAACCCCACTAGGGACTGCCGCCCCTAGGACCCCGCTGTCAGGGGCTGCCGCCCCTGAACCCCCGCTGTCCCGCGGAGGGTAGGTTATGTTTTATGATGACTAGTACTTGGAATGTTGTGTACATAATAAGTTAAGTATTATATATATTAAAGTGGAAGATGATATTAATGAAAAGTAAAACTTAATGAATGTTACCCCCAGGCCCGTTTGATGATGAAAAGTCTTGCAAGCACTATGATAGACTTCACTTATATGTGTCTCATGTATGATGATTGATCCGTATTTATGAGCGGGCTATGTGCCTTGCAGTGTGGATCAACTGTCGGGGGTTAGCTACTATGATGATGTGTATCGACAGGGATCGACATTCGTTGTCGATTAACATGGAGCTCTTGCTTTGTGCAATCTCGTTTATGATGAAATGAAAAATATAAAAGAATGAAAGATAATGAACATGCTTATTAAGATGAAAATATTATGTATTATGTATGTGTGGTCATTATATGAAGGATAAAGTTATATTTTCTTATTTACCTAAAACTAGAACTCACTCAACAAAGCTGACTTTTATGTATAATAGTTGGCAGGTAAATGCTGATGCTGATGATGGCACCACAGAGCTACTTGGGGAGCTATGGATGACATTCATGTTTATGAAATCCTTTATTGTAATTTAATTTATGAACAAGTACTATGTTTTGTTTATAATTAAAGGACAAATGTATGAATACAATATGGTTTCTAAGTTTTAAATGAATGTCTAATTATTTTCGCTGCAATGTTTTTGTTATTAAACTGATTTTATGCTATGATTAACCAACTGTGAGGCTTCCTGGGAACGGGGCCTTACAACAAAACTTTAACTCACGGGTTTATACATACAAGTCACCATTGATGCTTTTAGAGGGTGTTAACCACCGTTTACACATGTGTAATCAATATGTTTCAAGCATAATCATCACCAAATCATTATTTAACTTTTAAAACAGCTTTATAATGAGTTCATAAACTATTTTAGAGCAGCTTTTTAGCATATGTTGAAAGGCTTTTCAAAAAAGGTGGGTTTTTGGTACTAAACCCATTAAAAAGAGGGGTTTCAAGGTGAAATCGGGTGCATCGACTCTAGATTCATGATTGTTCTTAGCATATACCTTCTTGTGGGCTTGAGAGTCCTTCAAAAACAGTAAGGTAGTAGTAAGTTTCTGTTTTGAACAAGAAATATAAGATATTTAAGAGACATGTGAAGAAAAACATAAGATATAGTCTCATTCGGGTATAATGTTGCTTACACTTCAGGTGTTCCATGATTTTGTGAAGATTTGAAGGTTAAATGAGCTGTTGGTTCACGAAATAGGGCTGGAGCTTCTTGTTCCTGGGAGAATCTTGCACAAATGCTCACCAAATGCCACTTTCTTGCACGTTTTGCACTTGGTCGATGTTGGAGTGTTGCTAGACTTCGGTTTTCTTGCTTGGATGAAGAAGATTTGCAGAGAATTATGATGGGGGAGGCTGGAATTTTCATGAGGACGAGAGAGAGAGAAGGGAGGAGGCTTTTGCATGTTTGGGGGAATGAGGGATGAGGTGTATTGAATTGTTTTGTGGGTTTCATGGGTTTCAAGGGTGGGAGATGATTGGTGGTATTTTATATTAAAGTAGGTTAAGTGTAATATAATTTTATTAGTTAGTGTTATTTGGTGGTAATTTATTGTTTTTAGGTTTTTAAGTGTAAAAATTCATATATATATATATATATATATATATATATATATATAAATCAAGATTGAAATTTGATATATTATTATCCTCATTGATTTATTTTATCTTGAAATTAAATTTTATCACCTAATTAATATTTTTTTCAAGGATCACCTAATAACTTCTAGACTAAGGCAAGGCATAAAGATATCATCTAAGGCAATCAAGCATGTAATCAAGTAATCATGTAATAAAAATGTTAATAATAATAAAAACAATACCATGGATAAAATAATATTATTATCAGCTAAAATTTCGGGTCCCATTACTTGGCTATCACCGATCTCATTCCAACTAAGTGGTGATCGGCATTTCCTACCGTATAAGGCCTCATACGGAGCTGCTTTATACTTGTGTGGTAACTATTATTATATGAGAACTCCACCAATGGAAGATGGTTGTCCCAGTTCCCGTCAAAGTCAATCACGCAAGCTCTTAGCATATCTTCCAAGGTTTGAATGGTTCTTTCACTCTGACGGTCAATTTGTGGGTGGTATACAGTGCTTAAATCCAGACCAGTTCCTAAAGCCTGCTGGAGTGATTTCCAGAAACGAGAAGTGAAGCGGCTATCACGGTCGGAGATGATTGACAGAGGCATACCATGCCCGGTTACTATTTCATCAATGTACAATTGAGCCAGATTCATCAGGTCATAGTATGCTCGAATTGGCAAGAAGTGCGGTGATTTAGTTAGCCTATCCACTATTACCCAAATAGCATCATGACCCCTAAAAGTTCTGGGTAACTTTGTAATAAACCCATTGTGACGTTATCCCATTTCCACTCTGGAATTTCGGGCTGTTGTGGCGTCCCTATCTATTTTTGATTCTCAGCCTTTGCCATGGCGCACGTTAGACACTTGCCGACATATACGATGATTGATTTCTTGATCCCAGGCCACCAGAAAAGTGCCTTTAGATCTTGGTACATCTTGTCACTTCCAGGGTGAATCGACTACCTAGATTTGTGGGCTCATTGAGGATTACCTCTCTAATTCCCCCATACTTTGGTATCCATGTTCTCCCTTCATATTTATACGAACCATCGTTACTCAAATCTAAATGCTTTTTCCATTCTAGTTAACATCTCCTCAGCTAGCTTATACTCCTTCAGTGCTTAACCTTGAGCTTCTATTAGTCTAGCAATAAGCCTGGTATACATACTTATCCTTAAGGCACGAACGCGAAGGGGTTTTCCCTTTCCTTTCTAGTCAAGGCATCTGCCACTACATTTTCCTTGCCGAGATGGTAGCGGATCTCGCATTTGTAATTATTCAATAGCCCAACCTATCTTCTCTGGCATATGTTTAGCATTTTCTGATCAAGGATGTGTTGCAAACTTCTATGGCCAATGTAGATAATGCACTTCGTGCCATAGAGATAAAGTGTAAGGCCCCGTTCCCGGGACACTTACAGTTGGATCCTCATCGCACATAAAACATATAATTACATTTGCCTTAGGAAAATATTGCAGCGGAAACATTCAAAAGGACTGTTGGACCAAAAGAACCAATGAGCCAGATCAGAAAAACCTTTAAGTCCCACAGACATCATGACAACCGAAGATGTCTACAACAGCTGAAGAC
>BJCM01137715.1:0-20463 GCA_018326385.1 Flaveria bidentis
AAGTTACTATTCTTAGTAACCTATGAACAATGCATCAAAATCCCAACTTTCTTGTAAGATCAATGTATCATAACATTCATACAACCTACTAATCATCATACATTCATCAAACAACCATCAATCATCCATAATCTTATCCAATTTCGCATTAGGGTTTAGTCTAG
This sequence comes from Flaveria bidentis, assembly GCA_018326385.1. Lineage (NCBI taxonomy): Eukaryota > Viridiplantae > Streptophyta > Magnoliopsida > Asterales > Asteraceae > Flaveria > Flaveria bidentis. The sequence goes on from BJCM01137715.1 coordinate 165, forward strand.
CATCAAAACTCATGATCAATCCATTAACAACATACAATCCATGCATAATCAACGTTAAACAACATGTATACTATCTAACTAACATACTAACATCATCAAACAACATCAATTTCGACCCCATGAAGATCAATTTTGCATACAAGTCTCGGCTATATAAAAAACTCACAAAAAACTCGAAAAATCCAACCTTTAAACGTGTAGTTGCTTGCAAATGATGATTTCCATGTGATATATGCCTAGTAATCGATCCAAATCGATGTCTTCTTACTGAATATGGTTCGAATTCGAGGTGAAGAGAGGAGAGGAAGAAGTCGCGGCCGCTTTGGGTGGTTTTTAGGGTTTGGTTTTGTTTATTTAATTTAATTTTACATATTTACCATTTAAACCATTGTGTTTTGCATTTTATAAAAAGGCACTCTTTTAAACACTTTTAAATGGTTTTTAATTACAATAATAAACATATAAACTCATGGTAACAAATATATATTTTATCTTTATAAAAACACAAGACATACGAATAAATAGGCACGTTTCCACGTTACGCGATAAAATTTCTTAATTAACATTTAAAACATGTAAACACATAAATATAACACCATAATCACATTGTTAATTAGATTATCATCCATTTAACATTATTAATTATTATTAGGTCACCAACGTTAAACGACAACTAGTGTGTGCTCACGACACGTGTATGCAAGACTTAATGGAACTAACGGAGTTTGATAACGGAAATTTACCGGATGTCACACCGAGTATCAATCCGTGGACACACTAAGACTACTCAACAACCCTGATAATTGACTATCAGTTTTAGGTTTTAGAAAATGATAAGTTTAACATAATAACGATAAAAAAAGACAGATAAAGATTGGTTGAGACTTTTGGTGATTCTTTCAGTCAAATAAGGCTGTTATCCTAAATTAGATTACACTTATGTAACTGTGATGAATTGGTGGTGTGATTATAGATATTGAATAATGTAATTATGTTAATGTTTATAAAGATGAGCTAACGCGATTTCTCGTCTATCCTGCTGCCGTAGTGACTAGATCCTGTCAGGCTGAGTTTTACTGCTCAGATCAAAGCCCTAGTAATGTAGGTAAATCTTTTGTATCTTATTTGACATACGATTTCTGAAAACATAACTTAATGTTAAAAAGAGATTTGATCAGGTTCCTTCCTAACATACCATTAATTTTAGAAAACTGTAACAATTACTGAAGATTTCTCAAACTAATAAAAGGGAACCTGCATATGATCAGAAAGTTAAAGTGATATGATTTCTAATAACCATTTCTAGTTCATTAGCCATGGATCTATTATGAAGTCCGGTTTCGCGAATGAAAGTTGATCATACGTTTTTCAATCGTGTATGACAATCACAATCACAAACCATAAATTTATAACTTTCCGTTCAAATGTAGATGCTACCCATCAATAGTTTTCCCAAGACCACCATAACATTAACATAATATATATCACACCATTAGTTAATCACAAATTACATAAGTTTTATTAAATTAGGATAACACATGAAGTTTAGCTCACAAGGAGCTTGAACATTAAAACAAAGATAAAAGATAGTAATGAAATCATCGGTAAAATAGAAAAATCAAACCGGTGATCCATTATGGATGATGTTAAACGATCTCAAATTTCTTCTAAGTGTTGAATGAACCTCCAAAACCTTCTAAGGACCTCCAAATGCTGGGTTCCCGAGAGGGAACACCAGCACTTTACCTCCCAAAAGCTCATCTTCAAGTTGCAAATGAAGTCCTATTTATAATCTTTCTGGAGTGTTTAAGCACGGCCCGGTGCCTAAAAGGCACGGCCCCGTGCTAGTACAATGTACGTAAAAGTTGGTTGGCTCGTACGCTCAGAGGTTGTCGGGCACGGCCCCGTGTTTGTGGTGGGGCACGGCCCCGTGCCTCCTAGGGCACGCCCCCATGCCTTGGGTTGCGGAACCATACTTTTTGTCTTGTCGGACCAACAAACACGGGGTGTGTTGATTTAAGCACGTGGGTGTGTTTCAGGCTTGGCATGAGGACGTGCCTCATGAAGCACAACCCCATGCTTGGATTCTAAAACTTGGTTTTCTTCATTTTCTTCTTATTTATGCTTCTTTTGTTCATCTTGGTCTTTTCCAAGCCTAAAAACACAATATGAACGATTTAAGTATCAAATCATCATTTTCAGTAAGAGTTTATAAAATAATTGATGTGCAATTGATGTGCTTTATATGTATAATTTGAAGCACATAATCAGTGTTCTTTTCTTATGAAAAGATAGTCACATGTCTAATTATGCTTTCTTTTATTAAACAAAATGAATTTTTCCCTTATTTTGGGTTTTTTTAAAGCTTTTGACTACTTTAAGTTAGTTCAACGTGTTTGTTGCGTTTATATTTTCATTGGCGTTCTTCTATTTTGCTTATATTATCTCCTTCCTTTTGTTTAATTCCTTGAAATTTTACATTAGAGTGATAACCGTTACTATTTTTTTGATGGTGACATCAAGTCTGTGACAACGTTTTTATTTGATATATATAAAAAATTTATATTGTTGCGTTAAAAATGTGAGCGTGATACAAAACTTGAGGGGTGTTTCAGGTTAAAGTTTTTTACAATCACATTTTAATATTTGAGATCGTGACGAGTTCATAGCACACCACACACCAAGATAAAATTTAGTTAGTATTAAACAACAAGACTATTAAAAAAATAAAAAGATACCGGTTTCAAGTCTCGCTTAAAAAAAATATTTTATGTTGAGCTGATATTTTTTCTCTAGTTTTAAGTATTCTTCTAAAATGATTGAAAGTGTGACTTTAGCGGAAAAAAAAAAAACAAACTCGATAAAAATAACACGTACCCTTTAAAACAAAATCTAAATTTACCCCTTCCAAAATTTTTTTTTAACAACATAGAACACATGAAAGCAAAACAAACTATAAAAAAAAGTATTCGAATATCAGTACATCACACTCCTCAATCAATCAACCATAACCATAACCTCTATTATCTTCTTCAATCTCATCACCATCAAACCCTAGATCCCAAATCCTCAATCACCATAAGCTACAATAATGTCTTCTCTCCGATCAGATCTCACCACCAGAATCCACCCTCAGCCACCGTACGCCGTCGACCACTTCGACCTCCTGCCGGACCCCCTCCTCCTCTCCATCTTCAACTCCATCGGAGACGTCAAAACCCTAGGCCGGTGCTCTGTCGTCAACAAACGCTTTCATTACCTCATCCCTCAGGTCCAAAACGTCGTCGTTCGCGTCGATTGCGTCATCTCCGACGACGACCCCACCGCCGCTGCCGGTAGCACCTCCGATAAGTATCGGTTAACGTTTTCAAGCCTCGTGAGGCTCCTGTTTGGTGGATTCGTTAAGCCGATTCAAGCCGTTGGACAGTTTTTGGCTCATAAGAGATCGTCACCGTTAACGGGACCGTCGTCGTCGGCGTTATGTGTTGGGGATGATGACGGTGAGCAATCAGGTGGAGTTACGCATCATTCTCCCTCACAAGTTCTCAAAGGCTTTAACGACGTTAGGTTTCTGAAAATTGAGCTTCCTAGCGGTGAGTTAGGTGTGGAAGATGATGTGTTGTTGAAATGGAAGGCGGATTTTGGATCTACGCTTGATAATTGCGTGATGATCGGTGCGTCTTCTGTGGTTCAGTGTGGAAATAGTGTAAGCAGTTACGATGGGAGTGGGAGTGGGGGTGGGGGTGGGGGTGATGATAATGGGAGTATACCGGAGTCGTTTTACACGAATGGTGGGTTGAAGTTGCGTGTGGTGTGGACGATTAGCTCGCTGATTGCGGCTTCAGCGAGGCATTACTTGCTTCAGCCGATTGTTTTGGAGCACAAGACTTTAGATTCTTTGGTTTTGACAGATGCGGATAGACAAGGGGTGTTGTGTATGAACAGAGAACAGTTGGAGGAGTTGAGGGTGAAGCCGTTGTCGGCTTCTTCAGCTTCGAAGAGAACGTTGGTTCCAGCTTTGAGTATGAAGCTTTGGTATGCTCCACAGTTGGAATTGCCTGGTGGAACAGTGCTGAAAGGGGCTACGTTGGTGGCGATTAGACCTAGTGAGCAGAAAGATGTTTCTGATGGGTCTTGGGTTGCGTCTGCATTTGAGGAGCCTTATGGGACTGCTGCTAGAATGTTGGTCAAAAGGAGGACTTATTGCCTTGAGATGAATTCCTTTTAAGGTATCGAATTCACTCACTCTCGATTGAAACTTGTAATTTGTAACCTGTTTTATATATATGTCACTAGTATCATTGAGAGTTAAAGAAAAAGGAACTTTGGTATTGTAGTTTGGATGTTATCATCTGATTACTATGTTTTCAAGCTGATGATGTTCAGTTTATAGTGAAATTGAGCTGATTATTTGGTTGTTTAGGGGGTCAAATGATCCTTAAATTTATAGAATATATCATATCTTTAAACAGTAAAGACACATCAAACACTATCTTTTACAGCCTAATTTGCCATAGTTGATTAGCTTAATCTTGAATTTTGATTATTTGATATCACACGATCGCTTGAAAGAACCAGTGTCAAACGCCTGTGTAGTTAGTATTTGCTAACTTTGTGTTATTATGTTTGAAGCTCTTTTATAGATAAACTTCATGATTGATATTTTGATATTTATATTCGCTTCTTGCTTTGAGATGGTACACCTAACAAATTAGATCAACCTTGACAACAGGAAATTGCTCAACTTTCAGATTTTCATTAAATTCTAATTTAACATTGTTGCCTTTTTAGTTGTTATATACCAAGTTTGGTGTTGTATCTATTTTAGTATCACTCAAGTGGTTCCCTATACTTGGCTTAACAGGAAGCATTATATGCTGCATTGATTGTCGGTACTCTATTATATTTTCTTGACTTATTTGCTAGTAGTTCCCTCTATTGGGTAGTTTTAAAGGCACCTTGCAATCTAAAAATAATCTTTGTGTATGTTTTAATGCTTTTAAAATCGCTCGTCCTCCAAGTCCTCGCTTTTTTTCTTTTTTGGTTATTAGTTCTGATTTTTATGCTCTTTATTGTATTTCAGGCAATGAAAGCACACAGTTTTGTACTATATAAGCTTTGATGGTGTAAATGCTAGTTGCATACTTTGGTGAAGTGAGAGAAGGAGACTTGCAGTTGGTGCTTTAACTGATGTTTGGTTTCTGGTATGTTCACTTTATGTATGGTGTAAAAAGTAGGTGGTGGATGGTATTGTAAGAGTTGCTTATGTTGTGTCTTTGTTTGTAGCTATATATATATATATATATATATATATATATAATATAATCTTCATATTATGTGAATATTTGTAGTTGTATAACATGACTAGTGTTTTATGAAATGTTTCCAACTGCATATAGAAGACAAACATTGTGTATAAGCATGTTGAAACCGACTGAACCAGAACAAGTTGGCTAGCTTGTTAAAAGGCGGAGCCATGAACTTGGCTTCACCGAGGGATTGCGTGGTAAATCTGTATATAATGTTGCATAATTTTTGAGTGACAGATTGTTTTTGCAATTGATCAAGGGTCTAGATATTAAGCAAACATGATTGTGGCAACTGGCAAGCCATGTTTGCTTTTGTTTGAACCTTTCTATTCTTTGGGACAGAGGTTAAATTTGCCTATATTCCACTAGGACTGGCATAACAGATCAGACACAACACGATAAGACACGATGATTTGATGTGCTAGACACGAACACGACACGATAACTTATTGTGTCATTTATTTAAACATGAACACGAACTTGTAAAGAAATAGGTTACAACACATGTTTGAACTTGCTAAAAGTTCGATTGTTCAAGCTACAAAGTTAAACTTACGAAAACAACCTTAAACCAAAAAGGTAAATCTTACATCAACGATTGTTGTGAGCTACGAGTTTGCGACGACAGTGGTCGGTGAGATGGAGTCGAAGTCCAACGGTAGAGGTGTGGAGTTGGGCTTTGGAGGTTTAAAATCAAAGTTGAGCAGTGGAGTGTATCGATGGTTGTGCTATGGAGGTTTGAAATCGGACATCTGAGGTTTGATTTAAGGTTTGAAATCAAACGCCGGAGGGGTCTTGAGTTTTTTACTTTCTTTGTGAATGGCGGTTGGTTTAAGAAAGGTATAATGGTAGTGTTTGTTTTTAAGAATATGAATAGTTATTTATTATTAAATATTAAAAAATATAATCAAGTTTTTAACAGGTCTTAACAGGTTAAATGTTTAGACACGAAATTTATCGTGTCTTAACGTGTCGATCTGTTAAAGACACAAAACATGTTAACCTCAAACATAAAGCTTGTTAATTTCGTGTTGTGACGTGTTAACAGATTCTTGTCAAAGTTTACTAGCCCTACATTCCACGCTCCCCAGACCCCATTTGTATATTTGCTAGAGACGGGATGTACTCGGTAGATTATGGTTATGGTTATGGATTTTGGCAAACTATGAAAACTAAAATTGTGTGCATGACGAAGACGCTTTACAACACATGCGGGTTTGGTGTAATGAGTCCGGGTTGGTTTGAATCTGGCTCGTTAACAAATTGAGTTGAGCCAGCTTTTTTTACAACCAAATTAATTTTAAACAAACTTTATATGAGGTTTTTTTAAACGAACTTTGAATTATATAAATTGCTCTAACAAAATGATCAATACTTAGATTTGGTTTTGCAAACTGATTATTTTATGAGAATGTTCTACGATATCATGAAATGAATATAGACCCTATAATAACATGTAAATCCTTATAACATAAGCTCGATCAACGTTTCAATATTAAACTTGTTACACTACTGAATATATCACATAATTGAATTAGTAGTAAAACAAACATCAACATCCTACAAAATATATACACTATCTTAGGTATAACAAAATAACTGAGAGTTAGAAGATGTCACCAAATCAGTTGAGTAATTAAAAATCAAATGTTATGGAATACCTTATTACCGTAGAGTTATCGAATTGGAGACTTAGTAGAAATCAAGCAAAGAAAACTAATCAAAATCGTCAAAAACATAAGAATTAGAATTTAGATGATGTATATTATCAAAGATGAAACTGGAAAATACAAACAAACCTGAATATCAAGAAAATTTAAAGACGGAAATCGTGATGTAAATCGAATCAAATGGCTACCCTCATAAATGTGTTGTTCTTTCTTAGTAAATTTGATACATAGTCAAAGTCAATGTAAATTCCTTGCAATGATTTAATTTCCAAATTACAACTTGACTCTTCCTCTTTTGCAACTCACTAAATCGATTCCTTAAACAAAGAGTAATATCCAAAACAAACAATCTATAAAAAGAAAACCATAGATCATTCTCATAACAATCTATTTAAAACCATATTCATCATAGGGCATCATATACTGAACTTAATTTGGGCGGGAAAATGAGTCAACGTAGGTGTAGAAATAGGACAAATGACACATGAGTTAGTGATTTATTATATTACTAGATTAAGTATTCATGTGTTACACGGGTTGAAATAAAGTGTTATATAATAGATTTTATATATATATATATATATATAATCTAATATATGTATAGATAACATGTCAATGAAATTATTATATATAACAAATAATTTAAGTTATAAAAATAGTATAAAAAGAAATTTTTTTTATAAATATCTATAAACCTCTTTATATACATTTTTAAAGTATTTTAGTTTTAATAATGATTAGCAACAAATTAAATTACATTTTAACAAAATTAATTCTCATTAAAATTATTTTTAGTTAAATGTTATTTATTTCTAGAAAGAAATTATCTTGATTAGTATGGTTAAATGAAAGTTAATAAAAAACTTTTTTGAAGTCTATATTTCTATTAAAATTATAATGTATTATAATGGTGACACATGAATAATCTTAGGTAACGGCTAGATGGTAATAACGTGTACATGTTACAAAATAATCGTATAACTAATAGTTCTTTTGATTATTAAAGTATTTAGATATAGATATATGTTAGCACTTAACCAAAGACCTTTATATAAATAAGAAACAACTTAGTTATCATGATTTATTCTAAAAACGTATGGTTTTATAAATAATAAACAATTTTAAAAAGGTGCTAGAAACATATGATCCAATAAAGGAGAACAACTATACAACATGTGGTTTTATTGTACATATCTTAATTACAAAAGTCGGTGCATACTCACAACTTTTAAAACATATATTAGAAGTGTTATATGTGAACTTCTATTTTAAACCCTTTAAAATTTATTTTTTAACCTCCCCAAGCTTAGCCAAATCTATATCTCATACCTTATATTCATTTGTTTGTTTTTCTTTCTCTATCGTACTCTTTAATTTTTCAATCTTTCTATTCTAATGTTAAAATCTAATATTTTAATAAAATTCAAAATTTACTACGATTATATGAGTTAATCTATAAAGTTGTACGCTGTGATTTATAAACCATCATGTCTAATTCAAGAGTTTGATTTTTACATCTCTTTTCTTCCGACAACTTGTAAAATATTGTTAATACTTCTAACAATTCGATTCTTTTTCCATCACGACATGCTTATAACTTATCTAACCGTTTCATTTCTCAATACAAACTTTCTAATATTACCAACGAACTCAGCACAACACATAGATTTGCACCCATTTCAACGTCCATAATTTTTTTTTCTTACATAAAATTACATATGTTATAACGTCAACTTTAACATACGAGTTCCCGCACGCGTCATAACACGAAGGTCCTAGTGACATGTCTCTGATTATTTATTGATTATTATTCATAGATAGAAATTCTACTCCATCTTCATCTTTATCCCCCTTTTACACACACATACTCTATATCATCTTCAAACCCTAGATCACAAATCCTCAATCACCATAACCTACAATGTCTTCACTACGATCAGATCTCACCACCAGAATCCACCCTGAGCCACCGTACGCCGTCGATCACTTCGACCTTCTGCCGGACTCCCTCCTCCTCTTCATCTTCAACACCATCGGAGACGTCAAAACCCTAGGCCGTTGCTCCCTCGTCAACAAGCGCTTTCACTACCTCATTCCTCAGGTCGAAAACGTCGTCGTTCGCGTCGATTGCGTCATCTCCGACGACGACGCCACCGCCGCCGGTGGTGCCTCCGATAAGTCCCGTTCACCGTTTGCGAGTTTCGTTAGACTCGTGTTTGGGGGAATCTTTAAGCCGATTCAAGCAATTGGACAGCTTTTGGGGCATAAGAGATCGTCATCTTCATCGTCGTCGTTGTCTTCGGCGTTATTTGTTGGTGATGATGATGATGAACAATCAGGTGGAGTTACGCATCATTCTCCCTTACAAGTTCTTAAAAGCTTTAACGATATTAGGTTTCTGAAAATTGAGCTTCCGAGCGGTGAGTTAGGTGTGGAAGATGATGTGTTGTTGAAATGGAAAGCGGATTTTGGATCTACGCTTGATAATTGCGTGATGATTGGGGCATCTTCTGTGGTTCATCCTAAAAAGTTTGAAGCTTGTGAGAATAATCATGATGGGATTGGGAGTGATGATAACGGGAGTATACCGGAATCGTTTTACACGAATGGTGGGTTGAAGTTACGGGTGGTGTGGACGATAAGCTCGCTGATTGCGGCATCAGCGAGACACTACTTGCTTCAACCGATCATTTCGGAGCATAAAACGTTGGATTCTTTGGTTTTGACAGATGCAGATGGACAAGGGGTGTTGTGTATGAACAGGGAACAGTTGGAGGAGTTGAGGGTGAAGCCGTTGTCAGCTTCTTCTGGTTCGAAGAGAACTGTGGTTCCTGCTTTGAATATGAAGCTTTGGTATGCTCCACAGTTGGAACTACCTAATGGAAGTGTGCTTAAAGGGGCTACATTGGTGGCAATTAGGCCTAGTGAGCAGTCGAGTAGGAAGGATGTCTGTGATGGGTCTTGGGTTTCATCTTCGTTTGAGGAGCCTTATGGAACTGCTGCTAGGATGTTGGTCAAAAGGAGGACTTATGGCCTTGAGATGAATTCCTTTTGAGGTATTCATTCACTCTCTGTTGTAACTTGTGATCCTGTTATATATGTCTGTCTTTAGTATAAATGAGACTTGAAGAAAAAGTGAACTTTGGGGGTGTTTGGTATTGCAGTTTGTTAGTTATCATCTAATTATGGTGTGTTCATGCTGATGATGATCAATTCGTAGTTTTTTTGTATAGTGAACTGATGATGATTATTTTGCTTGTCTATGTTTCATGCTGGTCACTAGTATCAATGGGTTCTAAAGGAAAAAGTTAACTTTGGGGGGAGGGGGTGGTATTGTAGGTTGGAAGTTATCATCTGCTTATTGTGGCTCCAAGCTGCTGATGATAATCAATATGTAGTGTTTGTGTATACTGAATCTGATGGGTTTTTTTGTTGTGTGTGTATATGTTTCATCTGTGTCGAGTATCAGCGGTATTTTAAGTGCTGTTTGATATTGTAGTTTGGAGGTTATCATCAAATTATTGTGTTTTCAAGCTGATGATGATCAATTTGGCAGTGTTTGTGCATAGTGAATCTGATGCTGATTATTTGGTTATATAGGGGTCACATAGTTCATAAACAATCACTTTTAAAAACAAGTATCAAACACCTGCGTGGCTGCGCAGGTAACCTTGCAAATAATAAACTTCATGGTTGATATTCATATTCACTTTTTACTTTGAGATGGTAACCTTACAAGTTACAAATTAATATAAAAATGTGCAAATGTGTTACTCTATATTATGTATTTCTACAATATTGTCCTTCAGGCAGTTGCATCAACCATGACCATAGGAAATTGCTCAACTCTGAGATTTTTCTAATTGCCTTTTTAGTTGTTATATGCTATGTTTGTTTGATTTGATGAGAACTTGTTTAATATTTAATTTAATTCAATATCAGTTAAGTGGTTCCACTACACTTAGCTTAACAGGGAGCATCATATGCTGCAGTGATTATGGGTAGTTTATTTATTTTCTTGACTTATCGAATAGTATAATTTCTAACTTGCAATGGCTTTAAAATGGCTCTTCTAAGTTCTGCCAACTTATTTAATCTTTCCTTTTGTCTTTCAGGCAATGAGAACACACAATTTTGTCCTGTATGAGCTTTGATGGTGCTTGCATACTTTGGTGAAGTGAGAGAAGACGACTTGCAGAGTTGGTGCTTCAACTGATGTTTGGTTTCTGGTATGTTTCACTTTATGTATGGTGTAAAAAGTTGGTAGTGACTGTTGTTGTAAGAGCTTGTTATGTTGTTTCTTTGTATCTAGCCATATATATAATACAATCTGCATATCTGTGAATATTTTAGTTATGCCAAATGACTTGTGCTGTTCAAAAAATTTTTGTTTACAATAAACAACAATTTAAGCTGCAAATAAATGATAAGAAGTTGAAATGTGGTTCTTTTACAAGGCTAGTACTAGATGTGTGACTGTGTATGTGTATATATATAACTGTTGAAATAGGCTTTAATCGAACAAGTTTTCTTTAGTCCGATACAGTAACATGTTCTCAACCGGCTTGTTTGTATAAACGCCATGGACTTGGTTCCAATGAGTGTGTAGATATCTGAAAAATCTTATTATATTAAACAGATGCGATTGTGGCAAGCCATGAAAAGGGAAGTTTTTCGTACATGACCATGAAGCCTCACGAAACTGGCTGGTCGGGTGTAAGTAGTTTGTAACTGATTCTGGTCAAAACAAGCCGTCTTAAAAATGTACCAAATCTGGTTTGTAACTAACAGGCCCCTAAATTAGAACCGACAACCGACCCAGAACGGGAAGAACATTTTTTCAAACCAAGTCGAGCCGAACCGAATGGAGCTTTGCTCGTGCTTAGCTCACTTTCAAACCGAATCGAGCCGATCGGCTCGTTTACAACTGAGCTGAAAATCGAACGAGCATTTTCTCGAGCGGTAAATTTTCGAACGAGCGGCGAACAATTTATACAACACAACTAATTTGTCTGTCATACGATTTATACAACATCGAATAAGGTTAATGACTTAAAAAACCAACCACATTTCATTGCATAATATTCTGATCAATAACAATACGTTGTGGTTGACGATGAAGTTAAGGTTGTATCTGATAAGGCGAAAAAAATATTGTAGATAACGATGATGATGAGTGCGAGAGATGATCGAAAAAATATCTTTCAACGACTTAGGATTTCACTTTTATATTTAATGTAGAATTTATTATTAGGTTGATTGATCAATTATGCATAAATATAATTAGATATTTGTATAAAATGGGTCAAATCTACTAGAGTGTTACGTATAAACTGTATGTACATATTAATTCGATCCGAACCGAACCGAGCGGACCTTTGCTCGTACTTGGCTCGGTTACAAACCGATCCAAGCCGATCGGCTCGTTTACAACCGAGCAAAAATTCAAACGAACATTTTTCGAGTGATTTTCAAGCGAACGTTGAGCGATTTGAACAAGTCTAAACCCATTTTAACCCGACCCATCCTGACCCAAACCCATCTTGACCCGAATTCATTATAACCTATTTTTAAATTAGTATATTTTGACCCAAACCCATCTTGACCCGAACCTATTCTAACTCGGCACCGGACCCAACCCGACCCACCCATCTTGCCAGGTATAGTGTCATTGCATAAGACTAAAATGATTATTAATATATCATCACTTAGTAGTTAGTACACACTAACTAGAAACTAGATAACATTTCTATAGCATGTATTTTCTTTTGTTTATGTTAAAAGAATAAGAAGAATGGATTTGGTCGTCAATTTGTTGAACCAAAGGTTCGTGACTGTTTTGCTTATTCAAACGACTAAGCTTCCCAATCAGTTGTGTTTGAAATCACTTAAAACCATAGTTACCGATTTAATCCAATTCGGTCAAGATTTTTAGATAAAAAGTGTACACTTTACATTTATCTATGTCATGGTTTATTCTTTTCTTTTTAAACATATCTAAACTACTTAAATGAATCCTTCAATTTTCTTTGATCTATCAATTAATAAATATATACACCTCTATTAATTAATACGCGTGTGTGTGTAGAGGTAAATAACATGTTCCTAAATTGGAACGCATTGAACCCGAACCTCTGGTTTGTAACCTTCCTTGTTCAAACCGGTGTGAAACCAGGTTAACCGAACTAGTTTGAAAACCGAAACCGAAGCGAATCAATCGCTTCATTCTCAAAAAACAGGTTCCATCAAGAACTGGTTTTTGGGCCCAAACCGATTCACAACTTCTATGGATCATGGATGTGTGTTTTTGTTAAATACCGATAAATGGACTAGACCTAATCCCATGGGTCACTCTAAGTTATATGTTTCCAAGCCTGGCCCAAGAAACTTGCGCCCAAAAATAGTGAATTGAAGTTTACTTTGTACTGCAAGTTATTTTTTTGTATCTTATATATTAAAGAAATAATTACTATTAAAATAACGGGTAAATACCATAAAAAGCCAATATACTTTCCGTTTTTCTCACAAAAGTTCTTGTATAATTTTTTGCACGTAAAAACCAACAAACTTTTTATTTTGTTTTATAAAAGTCACTCAACAATCTTTGCACATAAATTTCCAATAAAAGTCACTCAACAATTTTTGCACATAAATTTCCAATAAAAGTCACTCAACAATTTTTGCACATAAAAACCCCTCAATAGAAAAGTATGTTGGTTTTTACGTGCAAAAAAAATTGTTTAGGAACTTTGATGTTGAGGGGTTTTTTTGTGAAAAATCTAAAAGTATGTTAGTTTTTTATGTGCAAAAATTATTGAGGGACTTTTATGAGACAAAACAGATAATATGTTGGTTTTTATGTGCAAAAAAATGGCCATGGACTTTTATGATAAAAAACTGAAAGTATTTTAGTTTTTTTTTATAATATTTGCCTTAAAATAAAAAAGGGTTGTAAATCATCAGTAATGAAGGGTTAATTACTCTTTTCCTCCCTAAGGCTTCAATGAAGATAAAAAGAAATCTCTTGATATATAAAGATCTAACGTTACATTTTGTAACTCTTCTAGTACTGTGGCAAATGCTATCTAGATTTTCTGTTATCTCCTCACATGCTTCTAACATGAATGGCATTTCCTTCAATTTATAAAATGCAATATTAGATCTTGCTAAGTTAAAAAATTAATAAATAAAAAAAAAACAAAATTCTCCTGACATGATAAAAGGACCAAACCTTATAGACATAAAGAGTATGAACAAATATGTGAAAAGCAAAAACTGAAAAAAAAAAGAATCTCAGAACACACAAACAAAGCATTGCATTGAAGCAATTAAAAGTTTCAAAATACAAAGTAAAGGAAGCAAAATGTTTGGCTTCCTCAAAATGATTGCCAATGCTACTACAAATAACTTATCATCACCTACACAATTACAACTTGTCTATGATAAAAGGTTTCATCACATTTTCAAATCTTGAAATCTCATTTCTCCATCTTCATTACCTGTAAAATAACACCAAAATTTAGTAATTAGAAACAAAAATAGATACCCTGTTACAAAAACTTTTCAATTTTATGTGTGGCAATGTGTAAGGACATTTATCTTTTCATATGTACACCTTAAAATACAATATAATAAGCAATTAAGTATAGTGTACAATATGATAAGCATGTAGTACAACATTGCATTGCAAAGTTGGTGGTGTATAAATAACCTCCTTTCTGAATGACTGCATACTTTGATTTAATTAGGCTGCAAGGCTGCAACTTCATTTAGTGTGTGTTTTAACTATCAGAAGTGTTATTAATATGTAGGGGATGTTATATCATCATCATGATCAAGGCCATTGATCAATGATCAAATCTATAACTATAGCAGCACCCAAACAGGAATTGCATGTCTAAAAATTTAGAGAGTAATGTGAAAGGTTAACTACTAACTAGAATAATATATTGAAATGTATTATACCAATGCATGGCAACAACAAAATTTTGACTCTTACATATGATTCATCTTTTTTTTTTCTTTTATTTGTTCCTGTTCATCCTCTTATGTCTATGTAGCCTATTTCATATGCTTATAGTAATAAGCTCACAAAAAAAACTTATTTATCATGGAGTTAGAGCTAGTTTACATTTGATAGAACCTTTAAACTAGCTGGAAGCTAACTATTGGCTGTTGTCACCCACCATTTTTAAAACCCTAGTACCTTTAGCCTATTTTTTGCTTTTTGAACAGGAGAGTATTTTCTAAAACAAAAAATCTAAGCTCCTTAATTATCTTCAAATGTACATTTTAAATCATATTTAAGTAATCATAATTTGATTAAAAAGTAACTTAAGTATAACAATAATTATATAGAATGATGAAAATACCAAGTAATACAAATTTGTATATAAAATGGATAAAAATGTTCCTATTGGCTTGGTATAAATTGTCAATTCAAGTCTTTTAAAATCCTTTTTGGCATACTTTTTCTCTATTTTAAAAGCTTGTCTCTAATTACTTAAACTTCTGAAAGTAAATATTTTACCCTTTTAAGATTAGTTTTTTATTATTCTTTAGAAAGAGTATTATTAAATTTTGTTTAAGTTGCTTTTATGAGTAATTCAGTAATGTATTTTATTAAAACTTAATCAAGAAAATTTTAATGTTCATGAGTTTTTTATTTTTAATTCTTTTTGTTCTATTGTTGATGTTTATGTCCCACCAACCCTACCATCAACACCATCACGACCAACTTTAGCCACTAACAATCCAGACTATGAATACAACTTCAACAAGTGTCAAACCATTAACACCAAGTATGGATCAAAAAAACAAATAAATCTTTAGATAAAGTGTAATGGTTCAAGCATCGATATTTTCTCTTATGTGTATGCTAGCTCAACATAAGACATTATAGTTAAAAAAGAGGTGTAATGATTAATGACCCATTTAATTATTATATAACTATTATTCATTTGAGTTTAGGTTTACTTTTATTGGAGAAAAAAATAAAAAATAAAAGATAAAAAATAAAAAATAAAAAAATTAAATAAAAAATAAAAAATAAAAAAAATTAAATGCAACTAAAGTTAACACCAATTGAGTGGCTTTATTTTAACGCCGGCTTAATGCCGAGGGGGACAATGGCTATGGCGTGATGTGGCATGAGGTGGGTGGCTTAACGCACCACTACAGCAGGTCATCAATCTAACAAGCCCCAAAGATAAAGCAACAACAAAAACTTAAATTTGATAATAAACAAACACAAAACCTGGATCTAAATGAATACCACAATAAACACACACAAAATCACGTTAAAATAGATGATAAAAACAAGATCATAATAAAATGAATAAAGGAAAGGGATGGGAGAAGAGAAAAAAATATGAAGCACTGGCATTGGGGATGGAGGTGGTGCAATTGTTTGCAACATTAGGACAGGCAAAACTTGTTATGTTTTGTTAGACGAGCTGAGACAATATATTGAACAAGACTAGTGAATGTAAACATGACATGATTAATTAAACTAACTATTTTCTTAAACACTAACACAAAGACATGTTAACACAAATAAATATAACAGGTACCATAACACAAATGATAGAAAACAATATATTTAACACTATTAAATTTAAGTAGTTCGGTAACACGAATGGCACAAAACGTTTAACCTAATTCATTAAACACGGCTAAGAAGTGTGTTGTGTTAACCTATTAGTTTTAAAGAAATTACAACCTAAACTAAGAGTTAGATCATTTATTTGTTTTAAAAATTATAAACTATATCGTTTTCGAAACCAGGTTATAATTAGTGTGTTGTGTTAACCTATTAGACTATTTAACAAATAAAGTAGTTTAAATATGTTATATTGTTATAAACGGGTTAACAAGGTTGAGCCCATACACACCCTATTTTTAATCATGTAGACCCGTTTTTGACCAGTTGCAGTTACCCTAAACACTAACTTGTTTATCTTCGCATTAGTATTACAAGTAGGGGTGTGTGAAAAACAAAAAACTAATCATATCATAACCGGAAAAATCAAATTGAATTCGAATTCAGCTTTTGATTTGATTCCTAACCGTATCTAAATTGTAAATTTGTTTTTTGATTGGGTTAACTGTTCAAAAATTTTGGCTTATTCAAATTGCTAAACCGAAGTCTTTACCATATCCAAATTGTAAATTCGGTTTTTGATTGGGTTAATAGTTTCAAACATTATGGCTTATTCAGATTGTCAAACCGAATTCAATCGAATAAGCCGAATAATAACCGGCTTATAGGATAACCAAACCGAATAAATCAAGTTTAATCGGTTAGAATAGGTTTTTGAATAGAACAAAAAAAGTTTTAACTTATGAACATTCCTAGGCAACATGGGAATATTAAACTAGAGGCAGTGACAAGGTGGTTGCTAACTTACTCCATATTCTGTTGAGCGTAATGAATCTCCCATTATCCTACACGTTATTCTAAGTTAGCAGATGATTTAAGAGGTAGTGGGTAGTTGTCACTCCACATACAAAACTACATTCATAGTTACATCTTGGATATTCATGACAATTATAGCCTCTAACCCACTCCCTCATTTGGGAGAATGAGGGGAGGTAGGAATGTGGCCACTTGAGGAGGAAGGGTAAGGGAGTAATGAGCAATGCTAAGGCCTAAGAGATAGGAGAGGGTGATTATACTTATGTTTGAAGTCTATACTTAACTCTAATAATTATTAATTTTATTTTATTTATTCTATAACATACCATTTAATATATGGATACTTAGAAATTACAATAATTAAATATAATTGTCATTTGTAACAATTATGTTTTTAGTTGTAACTTTAATGACTCTGGACCAATGTAAAAGCAAAGACAAAAGCAGGAATCATACTATAATTTTCACTATACCAAAAGAACGATTTATATAATGTTAGTATAGTACTCCATGTATTACTTAGGAAAAAAATTATATTATAATAGTTCGTACTTTAAATAAAGAAGATTTTTATTCAATAAACTTTTTGTACCTTATACATTTTTTAAATTGTGTTTTTATTAAATAGTTTTTAATTTTTACAATATCTATTTTTATATTTTGAACATTTATAAAAATATTATATATACTAAAGTCATGTATTAGAAGAGAAAGGTGTGAAATTAAAAACGAAAAAACCTAACATGTTTATATGTGTTATCTTAAATTTTCTTTTATTATAGATACTAATCGATACATTCTAACATTGAACATTTGTTATACTTTATAAAAGTGACAAGAATAATCAATTAGTAAAGATATCAACTACAAAACAACCGCGTTCTATTTTATTTTTATAGAATGTCAATGTCATGTCATCTTTTTCTAATCATAGATTATTATAAGTATTCCACGTAATCAACAAGCCTATTAAGTATTAACTCTTAAATATTACATGCTAGTTTAATATCACACGTGATACACGGATTAAATAGATAAAAATTCAAATATTTTTTAATAAAAAAAAAATATATATAAAATAATATTTTCAGATAAAATATGATTTAATTATGTAAAAATAAGTACTTCAAGTAAAACAACAATAATATCATTTTAGACTTCTTTATGAAATTATTTTTTATTTTGCTTTTTAAAAATTTTCATTTTTAAACCATCCTTATAATACCTAAAACACTTTTTAAAAAGTTTGTGTTTAATAAAAGTGTTTAAGAAAATTTTTATGTTTTATGTTCTTTATTAATGTTTGTTTATTAATAAAAACCTATAATATTTAATTTTTACAATATATATTTTTTATTATGTCAATGTTTTAAATAATATAATTAGTATATATTATTATCATATATTAGAATAGAGAGGTGAAAAATTAAGATGAGAAAATTTAATACTTTGACAAGTGATACTTCAAAACATTCTTTTATATATATAGATAGATTATCTCGTAAAAACTACATCCACTTCAAAAATTACATTTTTGGTAACATACGTTATCTTTAACTATTCGTATTCCAGTGTTAATAAGATATCTAATCATGAAACGCCAATGTAAGAATAGCTCTTTTGATAAAGACATTACCTCTTAAAGGGAAGGTAAGGTCACAGCTTTAATCCCATACAAGGGTGCAATTTGGTGTAAAAATTCTTTAGTGAGTCAAAAAGTAAAAATAATAAAAATCTAATCATGAAACACCTACAGAAGAATTTTTGGAGTTTACTAAATATTATTTTTTAGTAATAATAAATATAATAAACTTAACCATGGTTAGTAGAACTCATCTTATTCACAGGATTTGCTCTATTTACCTGCTAGCTATAGCCTATAAGTATGTTTAGGGTCAAGATTTTATAAAAGAGAGTGCATCCAAATTCAAACAAAAAAAAATACATTTTCTTGTTTATCCTTTGTTAATCAAGACTAGTTTGTCTTCTTATAATTTCTATGATCAAGAACCTGGAATTGATCATATCATATCACACCCTTTAACAAAGAACATTATAAAAACCACAACTTTATATAATAACATTTTAAAAACCATAGCTTAATATCCATTAATTCTTATAACTTCTGAAAGAAAACATTAAAAAAGAGTTAATTTCAACTTTCAAGTTTCTAAGTGAAAAGAATAACAATAATGCAGGGTGGAAGGGTTAAGTTATTTTATACTTTCAAACTATATTTCCACCAATAAGAAGGTATCCGTACGTGCATGGATTTAAGCTTAAGCCAAACCCAATGGGTCCCACCTATTAAAAAACAAAACCCTAAAGCAAAATGGTGAGGTGCGTGCCCTTCCCACTGCTCGAAATCGGCCCAGCCCGGCAACAAAAATAAATTTCGGTTTCAGTGAAACATAATGCCATTGGCCGATTACAATAATAGTAAACAATTAAAAGAATGATAAAAGGTAAAGTAAAATACTAAAAGGACTTAAATTTAAGGAATCTGTCGGAATTTCAATGGAAGTGGGTTGAGGTTGATTATGAAGATCAAAGTGGATGGTTAACACCTGTCTTCCCTGGAAGACATGCTTGAAGCAAAGGAAACCAAACTATAAATCATAAACCCTAACAAACAAACACCTATCTTATCTTTTCATGATAGTTTTATATTAATTAATCAGCAATAATCACAGTAATCCATGCATGTTTTCAACAAAATAAAGATGTAAATTGTCACTTAAATCTTCAAGAACACTAGATCTTGTGTGATATTTATTAAATATACTAAAGGAAGGAGTTTACTATTATTATTATAATTATTATTATTATTATTATTATTATTATTATTATTATTATTATTATTATTATTATTATTATTATTATTATTATTATTATTATTATTA
>BJCM01137757.1:0-26376 GCA_018326385.1 Flaveria bidentis
ATCCTTGCTCAGCAATATGAGACATTCTCTCATAGAAAGGGTGAGTCTCTGACTCAATAGTTTGAGCGATTTTCCTGTTTGATATCTGAGTTAAAAATGGTTAAACAGGAATATACTAATAGCCAGATGAACAACAGATTCCTCAGATCCCTGCCTGAGAGATGGGACACATATACTATTCCTCAGATTCCTTAGATCCCTGCATCAGGAAGACCCATCTTGTCCTCAACTTACACCACAAGTCCGGAAAGATGGCATGTCATTAAAGAACAAGGAACTGAAGACATATACACTTGGCAAGACATGTTTCAGTTGCCTCTGCATGATCTCTTTGACATGAGAAGACATTTTGATAGTCTAAAGGATCTTGATCACCTCATGAAGAAAGGAATGGTCATCATCCTAATAAGGATTATTGATATCTGAAGTCTACTAAGTGTTTTGGTAGCATTAGCCTAGGGGGAGTTTGTAGAGAATATATATAAAGGCTGATGCAACCCAAACATCCAAAGTCTATCCAGCATGTTGCACAAATGCATTGAAGAAGAATGCTTAGGAAGTTTTACACTTGCAACAGAAAATATTCTAAGTGTAAAATCTTTCGAAGCCAAGACCAATATCTTCCGAAGCCAAAGATGAAGTCTTCCGAAGCTTCAGAGACAAAGTCTTCCAAAGCCTGAACTCTTGAAGACAGATTTATTCTAAAGACTTTTAGTAACATGCTTTATCTGATGTACTTTTCCATAAAGTTGGACCCCTTCCCGCTGCAACTCTATAAAGTCACCAACTTGCATGAGTTGGTGAAAAGATCCATGCTTTTGGTAATTGTACATTGAGGTCATGAGTCTGTAACTTTCTACTTCATGTACTTTATCCTTTTTGTAATAGATAAGGATGTGAGCTATGGCATGTCATAGTCACTAGTCAAAAGGCAATCTGCCTTTTGACTCTACAATTGATTTTGTTTGTGTCTAGTCAATTGTATCCAGCTGGCTTTCATAGTATAGCCGGCTGTAGGATGTAGTATAAGTATTTCATGTTCTTGTATCTTTCTTTTATTCTTTGTAACACTTGTAATAGAACATATCATAAAGCAATATACTGCATTCTTGAAAACCATATACTTATGCTCTTGTGTTTTGTCTCGTACATTACCAGTGTTCTTAGTGGCTTACTTGTGGTTAATCCGGTTCACTGTTTGATTAAGTTTTAGTTAATCTCCTCTTTGTGTTGTTATATTGTAAGTGTCCCTCTTCACCGGTCCTGCAAGACCCTTGTCACTTACCCCGATACTGTGGTCAGGCCACCGGGCGCAATGTATGGGGGTTTATTATAGACTTCGGCCCAGTACCCGCTTTATGCAAGACGGTGGGGTATAGCACAAGGTGTTGGTACACATGAATTTTGTCACACCCCAAACTTGACGGCAGAAACATCAGTTTGTGGGGTTAAGATTGTTCACAGCCACACAACGCTATTATTAAGCCCAAATATGATAAACATAAGTTTCAAATGTAACACTAAAAACATAAGTCTCAAATAAGAAATTAACAATACGTAATAAGAAATATTTCAGGACAATTCATTTATTTAACTAGGTTTATTTCTAGATGTGAATAAGCTTCAAAGATGGCAATCAAACTTGCGCGTTTCTTGAAACATGTTAAAAATAAAAGGTCAACATAATGTTGGTGAGATTTCCATAGTTTTCATACATAAATATATAAAAGATGGCAATTCATGTTGTAAGTTAGTGAGCAAAGTAATTAGAGATGTAAGACAGATACAACAATCAAACCTTAACAGTTTACAAGATTCCACGTTTACAAGTTTATACAATTAGCTAAGTGTACTCGGTTTAACCAAGCAGACTTATCAAGCCCATAGATCTATGACGTCGCCAGGCTAGCAATAGTTAATGATTGCACATATAATAGTCAATACATGGTAATTACTAAGATCCACTAACCACAATATACTAGTGAATTTCCAAGTGTTTACAAGAATCAAACGAATTTACAAGTCCAATGGTCATAATGTAACATGTTTCACCCCAAAGTGTAAAAATATACAAAAGGGGTATAGAAATACTCACATGATCAATAAGTAAATATCTGAAGATTATATAGAATAATAAACGCCGTTTCAACATAGTCTTTCACAATTCACCTAAAATTTATATTTACAAGATTTTTAAGTTTAATAATAATTTTAATGGTTAAACGAGAATAGGGTTTCAATTTGGTATTTGGGGTTCTGTCAAACAATTATATTTAATGAATAGAAATCAATTATATTTTATTGGAATAAATGCTAAGAAGTATATTTATATTTTATATAAGATATGAAGGAGAAAATATTTATAACAATTTAAAGAATTTAGATATAAAGTTGAAATAAAGTTTTATAACTAAATGAAATTAACACGCTTTAAACAATAATTTTAAAAGCAATGTTTGAACCAACAATAATTTATTATTTACTATTTAAAATTCATAAAAATAACCAAGAATAACCTTTGTTAAAATATTTTTAAAAATAAATATTTAATTGTTTAAATTTTAAAAAAATTACAGAAAATAATTTGATGCCTTTAAAAATATTTAGAGTTTAGAAAACCCATTTTTATATTTATTAGAAATATTTTTGAAATTTATTTAAGGCCAAAAGCCTTACATGATGGTGCCCGGGTTTGAACCCGGGACCTCATGTTTGTGGGTTGAATGACTTGACCGGTGAACCAGGGCCAAGGCCTTGGTTTAACTTGGTTTTTAAAATTTAAAAGAACAACTCCAAAGATTTCCCCCAAATCCAAGAACCCTAGAACCAGATTAACATCAATTGAATCCAATTTCGTTGTTGATAATGAAATCAAACATGGGGCTTTTGTTCTCCACATGAAAACAAATATATAACAATGTTAATTACCTGGTTGGAGTTAGTTTCGATGATGAACAAGTACAAGAATAGATCGCGACCTCTTAACATTGGTTTGATACTCAAACGATGATGATAATCAAATTCGTTGTACAGGTAGCTTCTAATGAACTCAAAGATGAAAAGCCCTCTATTTAATTCGAGTTTTAAAGCACGGATGGTGGTGTTCGAACAGTTGCAGATCACGATGAGGTTGCTAATCGAATAGCTTTGTTTGTGTGTTTTCAGGTGTAATTAGAAGTTGTGAATGATTATGATTCGTTAGATGATTGCGTAGGTTCATTTAATTAGATTATAATTATGGTTTAAAGCTTGAACGGCTATGTAGTTTAATGTGAATTGATTATGTAATCGATTAGACTAGAAACGGATGTTTAAATGTGGTTACTTGATGCACACATGTTTGAATCACATTCTAGAAGGGTTAGGGAGCGGTTTCGGATCAAGACACGATGGTTTCAGCGAGTTTAGGAGTCGCTAGAGCTCGCCGGCGATGGCCGGAATTTGTGGCCGGAAGTACGCGTGTAAAGTAGTGGGGGTTGAGTTTCGAAATTTTATAATTCAGCCCATGTAGTTGTGAATTTAACATTTTATGTAAGAACCTTATGTTTAAAGTTTCTTAAATTGACAAATAAGCCACTTTGACTTCTTAACTCCAAGTTTTATACATTTTTAAGTTTAAAAAAAATTACAAATTATTATTAATAACAATGTTATTATTATTGTTATTATTCTTAGTTATTATTACTATTGTTATAATTGTATTATTATTAATATTATCAATCATTATTATTATTATTAGTATTATTATTGTTATTACTATTATTAATATTACTCATCGTTATTATTATTGTTTTTATTATTATAGTTTATTATTAGTAGTAGTAGTAGTATTATCATTATCTATTATTGTGTTTAATTATAATAGACTATTAACCTTCTAACAAATAAATGAACATAAACAACTCATAAGTTTCATATATGGAAACAATGGTCCTCACAAGAATAACTATGCTAACATCTAGATAACCAAAATTACATGATGTTACAAATTTACTCTAGTATTGTGGTCAGACCATCAGGCGCAATGTATGGGGGTCTATTATAGACTTCGGCCCAGCACCCGTTTTATGCATGACGTTAGGGTAAAGTTCATGGTATTGGTACAGAATGTAAATAAGTAATGATGAATCTACGTAATGAATGGTAAGGAAAATAGCGAATGATAATGATGACGTATGATGATGAATGAGCGAAAGTTAATGAACGGTAATGAAAGATAATAATGGTATTATCTATGTGTACGTATGATACTTGATCGTGTAAGAATGTAAAGGAAGGTTTTAAACGAAAGTAAAGTATTTTATTTTAAAAACTAGAACTCACTCAGCAACACTGACTTTTATGTGTTTCTAATTGGCAGGTGATGGTTGCTGAGGATGGCACGGGCGGCTACTTGGCTCATTTTGGATGGCATCCATTTTGTATAACGATAATGTTTTTGCATTGTAATGCGAACAAATGATGTTTTGTAATTGTTAACAATGTTGTATTATTTGCAAAGCAATTATCAATATATGAAATGGTTTAAGTTAATTCCACTGCAATGTTTTAATAATGTTAAAAGTTATATGTATGTTTTTGTGCGATGATTGACCAGCTGTTAGTGTCCTAGGAATGGGCCTTACAAGTTGGTATCAGAGCCAAAGTTTAAGTGAAACGGTTAAATTTTCAAAAGAAACCTAAACTTAAACTGAAAATGGGACAAAGGGAAGGGATGCCAGTCCGAGTAGCTGCATGCCATCAGGTATTTTCTTAATGATTAACCGGCATTATGTGCGCATGTTATTTGATCTGTGTGTTTTTAGTAGATTTAGATACTGATGTAGTCAGGATAGGAAATACTTGGGGTATAAAGAGAAAAGTAAGTGGCTAATCACAACTAGTCACTATAATTAGGGACTTACTATACTTGACATAAACAAAGTTATTACCTTGAATGACTGTGTTAGTGTTTGAATCTTATAGTGGGTTTAGAGGATGGCTGGTGGTAGATCGTCAAAGGCTTCACGTGGTGGAGGTCGTGATGGACGTGGTGCTGGACCACAGGCCACAAGAGGAAGACCTCGAGCTGAAAAGGTGGTTCATGAAGAACCAGAGACCCCTCATCTGGAGGCTGGTGATGAGAGTGTTAATTTGAGAGCCTCAGTGAAGGAGGTTATTATGGAAGAGGTGCACCAGGTCATGCAGATGATCTTACCGTCTGTGGTGACCAAAGTGATCCAGGTTGTGAGGGAAGGAGAAAGGAAGGAAAGGAATAGGCCTACGGGTGAAAGGGGATAGCCCAAGACTGAGACGATTGTCTCTACTGATAAAGAGGAAGAGGAAGAGCTTGTGCCTGAGCCATCACGAGGTTGTAACTATGGGAGTTCAAAGATGCAAGCCCCCTACCTTTGATGGTAATGGCACTATTGTTGTTGCACACCGATGGGTGAGAGAGATGGAGGTTGTGCTTGATATCAGCGAGTGTCGAGAAGACCAGAAAGTGAAGTTTGCCACCCATTCATTCGTGGACTCGACGTTGTGTCGGTAGGATAATATTGTCCAAGCCGAGGATAGCAGGGCTATCGGGATAATGAGGTGGCGGAGCTGGAGAAGTTGATGATTGAGGAGTTTTGTCATCATTGAGAGATGGACAAAGTTGAAAGGGAGTTCCTGCAGCTAGAGGTGGGGACAATGACACACCAGCAGTACACCACCAAATTCAATAAGATGGCATGGCTAGTGTCAGATTAGGTGACGCTTCTGTCACAAAAGATCAAGAGGTATATTCAAGTCTTGTTGGCGGACATTCGCAGGCACCTGATTGCCGCCTACCTGAGTACGTTTAGGTCGGGGGTCGATCTGGAAGGGAGGTTGTATGATAAGCATGAGGTGGTGGTAGCTGAGGTGAGTAAGAAAAGTGGTGGTGATTGGAACTGGAATGGGAAGTGGTTTGGTTGGGGTGGTGCCCCGACAAGCAACAAGGGTGCACAGGTGGATGACCGTCGTGTGGTCACATTTGGTGCGGGTTCGAAGAGGTGTGGAAAATGTGGAAAGGAGCATATCGGAGAATGTAGGTTGGGATCGAATTTATGCTTCAGGTGTGGGAGGACGGATCATATAGCAAAGGATTGTCATGCGGCCAGATGTTTTAACTGTGGTGGAGAGGGTCACTTGAGCAGGGACTGCAAGAAGCCGAGGGTTGAGAGTTCCGATGGGAAGAAGACGACCGAGACTGAGGGCGAGCGCTAGAGGAGGCTAGGATGGACCCCGATGTTGTGTCAGGTACGTTTCTAGTAAACCAAGCTCTAGCTTCTGTGTTATTTGATTATGGTGCTTGTAAAGGTTTTATTTTTTCTCCTTTTTGTGCTAAATTGTTTGTTAGTAGTAGGAGTATAGATAAGTTCTTCGATATAGAAAATGCCATAGATAAGTCTACTAGGATTTTTGAGATGATAGAAGGTTGTAAAGTGAAATTAGAAGGTCATAAGTTTCCCATTAGACCATTCGTGATGACCTTAGGTGGGTTCGATGTAGTACTAGGAATAGATTGGTTGGCGAACTACGAGGCGAATATTGTGTGTCGCAAGAAGATGGTCAGACTGATAGCGCCTGATGGGAGTTCGGTAACGGTTTACAATGATCGAGTTACATATCCCGAAGGTGATTTCGATGGTGGTGGCGGGAAAGCGCATGAGACGTGGATGTAGTGCCTATTTGGCCTACGTGAAGGATGTGGATACGCCAACACCACACCTATCTGATGCACCAGTTGTGTGTGACTTCCCATACGTGTTCCTAGAAGATTTACCAGGTGTGCCACTAGACCGTAAGATCGAGTTCCAAATTGACTTGATACCGGATGCCCAACCTGTTGCTAAGGCACCATATCGGTTGGCTCCGACTGAGATTAAGGAACTGATAGAGCAACTGCAGGAGTTTCTTGATAAAGGGTTCATTAGATCGAGTATCTCTCTATGGGGTGCTCCGGTCTTATTTGTGAAGAATAAAGACGGTAGTATGAGGATATGCATAGACTACTATAAGCTG
This sequence comes from Flaveria bidentis, assembly GCA_018326385.1. Taxonomy (NCBI): domain Eukaryota; kingdom Viridiplantae; phylum Streptophyta; class Magnoliopsida; order Asterales; family Asteraceae; genus Flaveria; species Flaveria bidentis. The sequence goes on from BJCM01137757.1 coordinate 7,030, forward strand.
AACAAGTTGACGATGAAGAATCGGTACCCGTTACCGAGAATTGATGATTTGTTTGATCAGCTCCAAGGTGCCAGTTGGTTCTCGAGGATAGATCTTCGATCTGGTTACCATCAGTTGAAGGTGAAGGAGCAAGATATTCCTAAAACAACTTTTCGCAAACAGCTTTTCGCAAACAGATTTTCGCAGGCGTTATGGACACTATGAGTTTTTCGTTATGTCCTTTGGTTTAACCAACGCGCCAGCTACTTTTATAGACCTAATGAATCGGGTGTGTCGGCCGATGTTGGATAAATCAGTGATTGTGTTTATTGATGATATACTAATTTATTCGAAGAGCGAGGAGGAGCATGTCGTCACATTCGGGAAGTGTTGGAGACATTGAGAAAGGAGAAGTTGTATGCTAAATTCTCCAAGTGTGTGTTCTTGCTACGCGAAGTTCAGTTTTTGGGTAATGTAGTGAATCCCGAGGGGATTATGGTGGACCCGGCAAAGGTGGAGGCGGTGATGCAATAGAAGTCACCAAAGACGCCATTTGAGATTCGTAGTTTCTTGGGTTTGGGGGCTATTATAGGAGATTCATTCAGGACTTCTCTAAGATAGCTTCTCTATCAACTAAATGACCCATAAGGATGTAAAGTTTGTATGGGGCCAAGATCAAGAGAAGGCTTTTGAGGAGTTAAAGGCGAGGTTGACTCAGGCTCCTGTTTTGTCATTACTTGATGGAAGCAAAGATTTGGTGGTTTATTCAGATGCTTCATACTCGGGGTTGGGGTGTGTGTTGACGCAGCGAGGAAAGGTTATAGCCTACACATCCCGACAGTTAAAAGTTCATGAGGTTAATTATCCTACTCATGACTTGGAGTTAGCAGTTGTGGTCTTTGCATTAAAGATTTGGAGGCACTACCTATACGGGACAAAGTGCACCATATTCACTGACCACAAGAGCTTGAAGTACTTCTTTGAGCAAAAAGACTTTAACATGAGGCAGAGGAGATGGTTGGAGCTCATAAAGGATTATGATTGCTAGATCCATTACCATCCGGGCAAGCCAGCGTAGTGGCAGATGCCCTTAGCCAAAAGGAGAGACCCGAGCCGATTTGGGTGAAGACTTATCAGTTGATTATGACCTCTGACGTGATGACGCATGTCAAGGAGTTTCAAGATGAGGCATTGTAAGAAGATCATCTTAACTCTGAAATAATGAGAGGTGTAGTCGCAGAGTTGGGTGAAAACACACTCGGTGTTAGAACCCGATTCGAACGGATGTGGATTCCTCGTTTTAGGGATCTACGTGAGAAGATTATGGATGAAGCTCATAAGACTCGATACTCTATTCATCCCGTTGCCACAAAAATGTATCAAGATATAAAGAAAGATTATTGGTGGCCGGGTATGAAACGCGATGTAGCAGAGTATGTGAATAAGTACCTTACTTGTTTACAAGTGAAGGTCGAGCTTCAGAATCCCTATGGGAAGATCCAACCGTTGGATATACCGGAGTGGAAGTGGAAGCATATCCCCATGGATTTTATTACAAAGCTACCGCATACCACGCGAGGGTATGATGCTATATGGGTGATAGTTGATCGTTTGACGAAGAGTGCTCACTTCCTACCGATCTGCGAGACATATTCATCCGAGAGGTTGGCGGATTTGTTTATCAAGGAGATTGTAACTCGTCATGGTATGCTGGTGTCTATTGTGTCTAATCGAGACACCCGGTTTACATCTAAATTTTGGAAGAAATTCCACGATGTGATTGGGACGAGGCTACATATTAGCACAACTTATCATCCTTAGACGGATGGTCAGTCGGAGAGGATGATTTAGACGCTAGAAGATATGCTTCGAGCATGTGTCATTGATTTTAGAGGAAGTTGGGATGACCATTTACCTTTAGCTGAGTTCTCATATAACAACAGTTATCATGCCAGTATTGGTATGCCCCCTTATGAGATGCTATACGATAGAAGATGTAGAATACTCGTTTGTTGGGGTGATATTGGTCAGATGAGTTAGGAAGTATAAAAGTGACCGAGGCTACGACTGAAAAATCTTGAAAAGATCAAAGCTTTCATGAAGGCAGCCAATGATAGGCAGAAGTCGTATGCCGATAAAAGGCGAAGACCGATTGAGTTCCAAGTGGGTGATAGAGTTATGTTGAAAGTCTCACCTTGAAAAGGTATCATTCGGTTCATAAAGCGGGGCAAGTTGAGCCCAAGGTACATAGGGCCTTTCCGAATTATTACTCGAGTAGAAGGGTGACCTATAAATTGAGGTTACCTGATGAGTTAAGTGGAATTCACCCGACATTCCATGTATCTCATCTGCGAAAGTGCTTAGCTGGCAAGGATATGGTTGTACCACTGAAAGAAATCGAGGTAGATAAACAACTCAATTATGTGGAGCAACCAGTGGCGATCATTGATCATAAGGAGAAATGGTTAAGGAATAAATTGGTTCCCTTTGTGCATGTACAGTGGAAGCACAGGAAGGGATCTGAGTCTACATTGGAGACCGAAGAGTAGATGAGGTAGCATTACCCATATTTGTTTGAGTAATAACAGGTTTCGGGGACGAAACCTATATGAGTGGGGTGGACTTGTAACACTCGAATATTTTTAAAGACAAGAAAAAAATAATAAAAGCAAGGAATAAGAAAGAAACACAATAAAACCTAAGTTAAAGGGTTAAAAGTGTCAAAAAGGACAAAAGTTCCAAAAAGTGGGTGTAAAAGGTGGCATGGCCGCCCATGATGTTACACACACACTCTACCTTCGGATTTTAGAGAGAAAGAGTGTATAATTTTGGGTCTTGAAGAAAAAAGAGCGGAAGTTTGAATTCAAGGTAAGAATTATTGGTTTTGTGATGTTCTTAAGCGGCCTATGCCTCGGTTGTGTTTGTTTATGTATTCAGGTGTGCGTTGTGGTGGGTTTTAGGTGGTAGAACTCAATTACATTCGGGTTTTGAAAAGTTTATCCGAAAGTTGTCAATGTGAGTTCTAGAACCCCCTTTTTACTTGTTTTAAACTGATTTGGGGCTGAAAATGCATGTATGTTCTTTTTTTATAAATGGGCTTACACCCCGTATGTATGTGTATGAATGTGTTGCGGGTGGGGTTTGATTTGGGTGTTAATATGGTTATAATTATGTTATGAATGTGTTTCTATGGCTTAGAATGCTAGTGATAAGCTTAGAACATATTAGTTTGATAATTGGAAAAAATTATGATGATTGATAGTAAGTGTTGACTACCCATGCGCCTAAATGAATGCATGCATTAATGAAAAGAAAGTAAAAAAAGTCTTGCAAGCAATGTAAGAAGGTTTACACCCAATGAAGAGTGTTAGCTCAACAGTGTGTGGTTTAGCTACCCCAGAAGGATGCACACTAGGGTCTATCTTTGTGATTGACCATATGTATGGGACCCTTTTCGCTTACCCTGGTACTGTGGTCAGGCCATCGGACGCAATGTATGAGGATCTATTGTAGACTTCGGCCCAGTACCCGCTTTATGCATGACAATGGGGTATAGCACAAGGTGTTGGTACACATGAATTTACTCTAGTACTATGGTCAGGCCACCGGGCGCAATGTATGGGGGTCTATTATAGACTTCGGCACAATACCCGCTTTATGCATGACGGTGGGGTAAAGTTAATGGTATTGGTACGGAATATAAAGAAGTAATGATGAATGTACGTAATGTATGGTAAGGAAAATAGCGAATGATAATGGTGACGTATGATGGTGAATGAACGAAAGTTAATGAACGGTAATGGAAGATAATAATGGTATTATCTATGTGTACGTATGATGCTTGATCGTGTAAGAATGTAAAGGAAGGTTTTAAACGAAAATAAAATATTTTATTTTAAAAACGAAAACTCACTCAGCAACGCTGACTTTTATGTGTTTCCAGTTGGCAGGTGATGGTTGCTCAGGATGACACGAGTGGCTATTTGGCTCATTTTGGATGACATACATTTTGTATAATGATAATGTTTTTGCATGTAATACGAACAAATAATGTTTTGTAATTGTTAATAGTATTGTATTATTTTGAAAAAACAATTATTAATATATGAAATGGTTTAAGTTAATTCCGCTGCAATGTTTTAATAATATTAAAAATTATATGTATGTTTTTGTGCGATAATTGACCAGTTATGAGTGTTTCGAGAACGGGGCCTTACAATAAACCAAAAAATCAATATCAAAATTTATACATAAAAGATGTCTACATTCTCTATTGATCAGTTATATAATTTACTTAAATATTAGGATTCTAAGCTTTTGTTTTTATATCAAGTTATATTATATGAGCTCGTATAAATTATGTTCGTCGTGATCAAACTGTTTTGTTGTACCCAAATAAAGTTGTCTTTATACTCTTATTTGACATGTTTTTCGATTGGACTTTTCTATTTAACCATTAATTTAATTTAATTTGAATGTTAAGATAGCATAGGTAATTCAAAAGTTTTTTTTTAAAATAATGATTTTACAAGGGGGACATATGAAAAGTTTTAAAATTAATTTTTAGAGTGAGGAGTATAACAAGTGAGGTATGTTATATGTAAAGCCAGCCCTATTTTTTAAATGTCTTTCAAATATACCGTCTATGTCTCTTTATACAAGATTTGGGTTGTCTACTTTAAACATGACGTTAATGTCTCTTTATATAGGATGTGGTCGTTTAGCACTCAAAACCGTACACATGTTCTATAAAGATGTCCACCAACGTTAAAGAGGCACTCGCCTCCATAAAAGGACATAGTATATGATTTTATATGACCAACTATACAGACGACCATCTCTTGTCTAAAAACACTAACGTATTGTCTAGAGATATCATTTTAAAAATAAAATTTTTAACAAGACGTTTTGAGAGAAAAAACATGGAAAAAATGATATTTTGAAAATTTTCCAAATTTTGAAGGTCCCAACAACCTTTTACCTTTTCCTGTTGGCACTTCAATCCCCAAGGCTATTTCAGTACTTTCACATAAAAAGGTCGGTTATCTTTATTGCCAACAATTACCAAAACACCCTCCACACGCGCTTATATTCACATCACGTGCCACAGCGCGTGGCTGACGACATCACCTCACATATTCACCCAGTCCACGTCATCATATGTGTTTGTACAGTAGGACCACTGTAGGCCCCACCCCACAATACAAAAAGAAACCCTAAATTAAAGCACCTAAAACTCACGATATTTTCATCAACCTGCACATCCCGCCACGTGGCAAACGAGTCAAATCTCACCCGTCGATTACAGGTATGACGGGCAGCCTGCCCAGACAGCACGTAAATCAACATCCACCGTTGGATCAACGGTCTGAAATAAATCGACAATGGAGATTCTGCCCGTATTTACCACGGTCAGATCTTATCGCCTTTAAGAACCACCCCCAACCCCTTCAATCTTCGCTCAGTCACAAACCCTAGAACACCATCATCATCATCTATATATTATTATATATTGTTATCGTATGTTTTTTTGTTCGTTTTTTCTCCGGTGACGGAATTCAGATCGCCGGCGGCCGGTGTATTGTGTTCAACGACGTCGTTTTGTTCATACATGTATGAAATTGGGTTCGATTTAGATCCGGATCTTGATAGGGCAAAATTGTTGCTATCGGATTCGGTTGATGGCGTCGACGGTGTTCGCAAGTAGGAATCAAACGAGCTGTGGTCATCAATCGTTCATGGGGGAAATCCCTAATTACCCAAATAATAATAATCATCGACATCTGAACCCTAACCCTAATCAAAAGCCCAAATCGAGCAAGAAGAAGCATTTTCCCAACGGCCGGCCTCACCTCAGCAGCTCTGTTGATCCTGGTGGGGTGGTGGTGAGTCAAACGGCGTCGGATGATGCTTATTCGTTCAACCAGAGGCCGATTGATTCGGGTGGAGGTGGGTTTAATCATGGGGCGTATGTGACGTACAACGTTGGTTCGTGTTCTAGAAGCGAGATTAACGAGCTACGGAGGAAATTGGTGGCGGATCTTGAACGAATTCGGAGCCTCAATGAGCGGATTCAGGCGGGTGAAGTGAATCCGAGATCGTCTAACGGGAAATTCAAGAAATTGTCGGGGAATAAACGGTTGCCGTTTGGATCTAATGTCAAAGATACGAAATTTCGTCAGGGTTTGGTGAATGGAGGTGGAGGAGGTGAGGTTGATGAGAATCTGATGAAGATGTGCAGACAAGCTTTGACGAAATTGATGAAGCATAAGCTGAGTTGGGTGTTTAACAAGCCTGTAGATGCGGTTGCTTTAGGGCTTCATGATTACCATCAGATTATCAAACGGCCGATGGATCTGGGTACGGTGAAATCGAATTTGTCGAAGAATTTGTATGCGAATCCGGTGGATTTTGCATCTGATGTCAGGTTGGTGTTTGAAAACGCGATGCTTTATAACCCTAGAACGGATGAGGTTCACGGAATGGCTGATCAGCTTCTTACATATTTTGAAGAGCTGTTTAGACCAATTCAGGCGAAATTAGCTACTCATCATCACACGAATGAGTTTTCTGCAGTTGATGAATTGGATGGAAGTTCTTGGGATGACATTCAATCACCTGAGAAATTGAAGAAACCCAAAACCAGTGCCCCGGTTCTTCCTTCGGTTTCCAACAAGCAGAATCACTCAACTGCATCGAATCCGATGATTCCACCCGTTGTTCAATCACCTGTGCGAACTCCGTCGCCAATGCAGGCTGCAGAACCAGTCAAACCAATGCAGGCTGCACCAAGGACGGTTGTGGCTAAGCTGCCGAAGCCGAGGGCTAAGGACCCAAATAAGAGAGAAATGAACATGGAGGAGAAGCAGAAATTGGGGTTAGGGTTGCAGAGTATGCCTCCAGAAAAGATGCCTCAATTGTTGCAGATCATTCGTAAGAGGAACGATCATTTGGCGCAAGAGGGTGATGAAATTGAGCTTGATATTGAGGCTTTGGACACAGAAACGCTTTGGGAGCTTGATCGGTTTGTGACCAATTGGAAGAAACTCGTAAGCAAGACGAAAAGGCAAGCGCTTTTGATTAACAATACCTCAGCTGTTGCTGCTGCAAGTGCCTCAGCTGACATTGATGATGTAAGGCCTTTAATTCTTAAAAAAGTTCCTTTTTTGCTTGTTTGATACGATTTGGTTCGGTCGATAATAGTTTTGTTTAATGTATAGGTTCCTTTGAGTGAGAAAATGGATGGTGTGAAGAAGGGCAAGAAGGAAGCAGGGGAAGAAGATGTTGACATTGGGGATGAGATGCCTGAGAGCAGCTTCCCACATGTCGAAATCGAAAAAGATGAGGGTGGAGGTCAGGGTCAAGCTACAGGTCATGGAAATGACAATGTGAGTAGCAGCTCTAGTGGATCAAGCAGCTCAAGTAGCGGCGATTCATCTTCCTCCAGCGGTATTGAATCTTGTCTTTCCAACAACTTTGAAGTTTGTTGAGAAAAGAGAGGTTGGGAGATTGAATTGTTTTAATTTGTTTACAGATTCAGGCTCTGGGAGTTCATCCGGGAGCGATTCTGATGCAGATGATGCGCAGTCTTGACACCAAACATATGGGGCAGAATGTGTAGTCTATCTGAATCTGAAATGCAGCAAATTGCAAATGCCATTGCAGGATCTTAAAGATGGTGGGTTAAAGAGAGGAGAATTGCTTGGCAAAAAGAAGACTGACGAAGAAGTTCAATACGTTCAAGCTGCTTCTCCCGTGAGATGAGATTTGCATGAATGGAGGTTGTGTGTAATTGGGGTCTCTGATTTAGGTTCAACTTAGATGTTTTTTCTTTGGGATTAAATCCTTTGTTAAATGAGTGTTTTGATGGTGTTGCTGACTCTTATATAATAGGAAGTAGCAGATGTAGTTGAAGAAAGGGGATGTTGTGTACATATGACCAACAAGACAAAGTGTAGTGTAGTAGTAGGAATCCATCCATCTTTTTGCAAATTCTTGTTCTAATTGTTGTTATTCTAATGTTAAATGTTGTTAGCTTCTCTTTACTTATGAAAGATCAAAAATGAAAACATATGAAAGAGAAGATTCTACCCACTCTCACATGTCACAAAGAACAAGTTTAAGATACAAGGTACACAAAATAAAGAACCTTAATAGTGGGTATAACACTATAACTGAACTTAAACGGCATATAACAAGATTGGGTCCATGATCTTTTGAACCTGGTTGACCATGAATGGGTCAACACATGTTAGCTTGTGGATCTACATTCTAGAAATTGTCAAAGGTTTACCAAAATATCACAATTGGTAAGTATGTGAGCATACCGTTGAACGTTAATAAAAAAATGTAATCCAAATGAACCCCCTTTTCGGACTCATAAACTTCACATGCATCAACAACTTTCAAGCTTATTTTTGTAAAAATCAAAAAAGTTGCTCGATTGCTTTCGTGAAAATTTTCAATCAACATAACAGGTGGTTAGTTGTACCGCTGCATCAACCAACAACAAAACAATATTGAGAATAAGATTCATACACCAAAATATTGCTAAAAGTTATATGCGATAATATGTAAAAATAAAAAAATAAAAACTAAAGCCAGTGCAAAATGTCTCCAGAAACAAGTATCTTGTGAAACAGAAAAGATGAAAGGCTAAATCATTCTAATGGAAGCCTTCCCAGCAAAATTTCTTGAAGCTGTAGTGTCATAACTTGCTGCATCTTCAAGGGAATGACTCCCAAAAGTTGTATACATAAAAAGATGAAATCATAAGCAATATGCAAATCCAAACCCTATCCTTGTTGCCTCTTCAAATCAAGAAAAGCTTTACCAATTTGATTTTCACATGCTGAATGAACTTCTGGGTCCAAGGATTCAAGAAATTGTGTCGTTAGGTGATAGGTGGTCAAAAGAGTAAAGATCTTACCGCAGAATTTACGCACTTCAGCCCTTTTTGCTTGCTTGTCTGGCATATTTGTCACCATCTGCTTGATCAACTTACTGAGTCGAGAAAGATGTGTACTTATCAACATCTCATTCGCTTGATTAAATTCATCATTGTTGACCAGAACATTTGGTTTCAATATTTCCAAGATTAAATCAAGTGCTTCAACCTGCCTAAACTTCGACTTTGCACTGGTACATTTCTCAACAAGAAACCCAAAGAAATGTTGACCAATCCATGGCCACCTCCTAAGTATTTCTTTCAAGAATTGGGGTTTCAATTGAGAGTTTTTATCATCAAGATAACGCACCAGAGCATTTTTTAATATATCAAACACCTTTTCCAACTCGGATTCAGGAAAATTTCTTGAGTCAATGATCTTTAGAATCCAATAAGTTGAATTCTGAGCAAGATTAACTATCTTTCTGTATCTCTGGAAGGAAGCAGACTGTTTCTTCTTTGATGGGGTGACTGCTGATTTTTTTTTCTTGAATGGTTTTGCTGCTAATTTTAAATTTTTTTCCAAAAGTGGTTCGAGAATTGATAATCGCACTGATTCTCCTTTTGGGTAGTGTTTTGCTTTAAAAATCTCATGCTCCATAATTTTACAAATACGGTCACCAAGCTGCTCACTGCCTTCGGTTGTATGGGGGTTCACAAACGCCTGAGCAAGATTCGAGAATACTTTCAACACCTGTGGTTTACCTGCATTACAACAAAAATTATTCATATTTTACAAGGTATAATCTGTTTTTTAGATAAAATGAAAAACTAGCAATAAATCTCACCTCGATTCTCATGAAGGTAAATTTCCAATAACGAAAGAACACGAAGTTTGAAAAGAACGAGTTGAGAATGAGCAGTTTCACCACCAGCTTGGTTTCGTTTTTCTTTAAAAATTTGAGCAAGATAAGAATCCATTCTGAACATGGCTTCATCATCCATTCCACCATCAGATTCATCTGAATCTTGTTCTTCTTGAGGTTCTTTTCCTATAGTTCCTCCTTCAGAGTCTTCAGACTGTTCCAGAAGATCATCACCACCATCAGCCGTATTATCGCCTGATTCTGCTTCATCAGATTCCTCTGCCTCTTCAATTTCTAAAAGATCATCATCTTCTTCTTCTTCGTCACTGTCTGTCTCTTGATGTCTTGCTGGTTTCAGATCTTTTTTTATAACCTTTAACATCCTTAGTAGACCATTATCTGTCACGTCATCACTGTAGTATTTGAAAACCTACAAAGAAAAGATATTCATATAAGTTAGACCACATTTAAGGGGAGTTTGGATATCTTTGTAGAATATTACCTGCTCAATAGCAGACCGCATAGGAGCTGAAGACTGGGGGAGTAAAGAGAGCAGTGTATCAACAAAAACATCCATTAATTCAGGCACTTCATCATTATCATCTAGTTCATCATCTGAATCAGGTAGATCAGGTGATGGGAAGAACTTCTTGCAGCATATTATAATTTCAGATGCAGCTTCAGAGAATTCCCCTGGTCTGAGTAGAAGTTGTAACAGCAACTGGATGAGCAAGTACCTCAAAGCATGCAATCTGTTAGCATCCACACTCATACCAGAATTCCTTTCCTGCCAATATTTCAGAAAAATATATCACTATTTACGGATTACACTTATGGCAAATAGATCCCAAATGGGTGTGTCAGGAAATTGATCAAGAGAAATTCAGCCTAAAACAGCCCCCTGATACAGGTCCAATAGCATTGAGGTGTCATAGAAAACTTATGTCAAATTTCTTTTAACTTCTTACGAAAATCAGGGTGCCAAATATGATTAAGACAATTGTATTATTTAACAATTTCTTTTTTTTGGGATAAAATATAGGGAGGTTTCATGCATTATAAAATTCATTTTGGGATGCTTTTAAGCTACTTTTTTAAACTTACCAACTAACATGTTAAGAGATATAACATAAGCCAAAAATGCACCTCTAATGATAGTATTAACTATCAAAAGATCATCTAAACTCTTATTGATAACTATATCATAGAATATATGCACGTAGGCAAAACATAAATAATCATCAGGGATAGAAATTCATAAAAGCAGTAGCAGAGAATTACCTCTCTAGAAAGCTGACTTTCCATTGCTTGCAATTTCTTCAATGTCTTTTCGTCCTCATCATTCAATGACCTGAAGAGGGAGACTGAAGGAATATTGCGTAAAATACTAAGAAACCGCATAAAATAAGACCCCAGATCATTAGCTTCAAGCCCACTTGCAACAGCATGTGGCCCTTCTCCTTTTTGAGCGTTTGCCAATAATAATTGCAGCTGCTCAATACACATCCCACGAAGGGAACTTGAAGTAGCAGCCTTAGGCCATCTAAACTTTTCATCTAAATCAAAAGATGTTACTTCAGTTCCAAGAGAAGAAGAAAACAAACCCTGAACAGCCAAAAACTTCAAGATTTCTTTTTGAACACAGAACTTTTCTTCATTTTCAAGTTTTGAATGTTTTAAAACACTTGGGATGGAATCGACAACCCAACTTTTTAGAAAATCAGAAATCCCACGTGTTTCAACAAAGCCCTTTTCCTCAATTGAACCAATTTCGGAATTATCATCTGTTGTTTGACTTTGATCTGATGGTTCTTCTGAAGCAGGGTTCACATCAAGAAACATGTCAATTAGGTTTTGAATAAAAAGCATGCAGCCCTGTTTGGTATTAAGACCTGACATTAAATCTTTAACTGTTTTAGTCCGTGTAATGCTATCAAATTTCCCGTTGCTGTGCTTTTGTAGAGCCATAGTAACCGCCACGCGTCTACCCTCATCATGACTGACCCACTCTAATAATTCTTTTAAAAAGTACTCTGCAAATTTGTAGAGCCAGGAATCCTTTGTGGAGAGAATGTCCACTAGACACTGAATAATCTTGAAAGAAAAAACAATGGGAATGCAAGATACAGGCAGCCTTGGTAGAACAAGAAGTATAATATCAAATACCAAGTGTTTTCGATCATGTGATGATAAAAGAAGTGATCTTTCAATAACAAAATCCCAGAAATTTTGCAGGTTTTTCTGAACATCTTCATCATGAGAGCTAGATTTGCGATTCTTCTTGTGCTTTTTTGCAGAGTTGAATCCTGTTGCTGAATCAGCATGTTGTGGTTGAATTTCAGGTAAAAGGATATTCACCAAGACTGGCCATACACCATGGACTCGAGGCTGACAAAATGTGGACTCCTGGAAAATAAAGCAGAGTTACTAAACTAAGAACATCAATCCACTTTGAAAATGGGTCAATTTGAGTTGTGGTCTATGTCAAACAAGTCGAATACAGAAAAGGAGAACATGTCAAACAACTCGAAAGTTGCCCACAGTTTTGATAATGCATACAACCTCCTAAACTATTCTATTCAACGATTCAAATTACTTCAAGTAACATTATTTTTTGTAAACATAATCAACTCAACAATTATACATAATGAAATACCAAAAGAGTGTTTATGGACCAACCCTATACGAAAAAGAAAAAGTTGATCCAACCTAGAAAAGTTTTGGACAGTTAACCCACCCCCTCACCTGGCCACCTCTACACAAAACCAGGAATAATAATAATCAAAAAACCAATAATAATAATAATAATAATAATAATCACCTTGAAGCAATTTGCAAGAGAGGATAGATGGTCAGCAGAAAATAATGTGCTAGAACTGTATGGATTGGGCAAGAGCTTCCCAAACAAATTGCTATCTGTGGCAACTTTTTCTCTGAGCTTAAGAGCTAGAAGTAATGCATCAGGATTTCCAGCTTCTATGGCTCCTTCAAACCATTCAAGGAGACCAGGAGCTTCTACAACTTGCTTCAACACGACTTCAACAGGCAACTGCAATGCAAATAAATTCAGATTGCATGTACCAATTCAAGTACTACCAAATTTATAATTTCCATCAAAACCTAGGGGTAGAATAACTATGAAGATATGAAACTGAGGAACAGAATCAGAGAGACATAAATGATTTGTTTTCATACAACCATTTTATGTTGGTCTTATGTGTTTAGATGTAGATATAATGTGTTTATAATAGGATCAAAGGAAGGGTAAACAAGCACTTTTAATTTTTTGATAAATAATCTTCTCAAAGCTCATAAAATAAGACACTTGATATTTTGATAAAATATCACTATTGTTTTATGCACTGTTTTAAATGTCAGAGTTCATTACAGTCCTAACAACTTATCATCTTTTTTTTTCTGGGCGATGGAGCTATTATTGGAATAGATCATAACAAGCTCCAAATTACAAACCTTCGTGTGGAAGTCGATTATCAATTTATCACAATCCATAGTTCTATAAAATGTACCCTGCAATAAGCTATCATAGTAATATTCTTAAAAAAGGTTTTAAGTTTTGTCCCATGCTTCAAATTATTAAGTACCTTCTCACTCAACTGCAAGATAATCACAACAGCAGGCTCCTGAAGGTAGCGTTTCTTAGTGGCAAGCGAAATAACAGAACTAGTGAATTCTTTTACATGCTCAGAATCGTAATCACTTTGTTGAATTAGTCTTCCTGATCGTGCAAGAGACCCATAAGCAAACAAACGACCTAAAAGACAATCTTTAATTTCCTGTACGCCATAAAGAAAGAGACAAATAAGTTGGCAGATACGCATTTAGAAAAGTTAGCTGCCAGACTACTTAATATTTGATTACTATCCCACCTGACCCTTCATTGAAGAAGAGACTTCCAATAAATCAACAATTAGTTTCATCAGCGAATCCAATGCAATATTATGGACCGCACCAACTAACATAGTCAGACCCAATGCAAATCCTTGCCTTGCACACTGCAAAACACAAGGCTCACAAATTAGTCAACAAGAATGTATTCTCGAGAATATCAAAAGTTTGGTTTTTGCTTTAATCTCCAAACAATTTCATCAATGAAACACGTTAACTTTAAAATCCAAGTAAAGTGCACATAGGAACCTACAAGAACGTACAACTATAACACTACAATATATATATCATACCTCTCTTGATGATGAAACACCACGAATAAGCCTCCGAACAGCATATCTTACAGAAGGTGCACAATTATTCAACCCATCATTTTTCTCAGCTTCCAACTTCAACTCACCTTCAACATCTTCCTTCTTCTCTAACATATCATAAGCCTTCTGAACCTGCTGCAACTCCATCACCAACCTCTCTGCAGCAGCCTCCCTAACCGACACATCAGCAGACCCTAAATCTTTAAACACCCCTATATGAAACTCCGGCAAACCATTACTTGATCTATTCTCAGCTTCTTTTACCTCCAAATTTGCTACTTTTGGCTTTACATCAACATTATCATCCAAATTAGCACGGTGTTTCTCTTTATCCAATGCTTTCCGTTTCTTCTTCCTTTCCATCGGTTTAACACCATTGGAGCTGTTATCATTATTCTTAGGGTTTGCTACCTCTCCATCGTTCTTCTTTGCCTTCTTCAGCTTCTTCCTCAAATGCTCACTCGAAGCCTTATCATCAGAGCTTGTATTTACATCATTTGTTATCTCTCCATCGTTCTTCCTTCCCTTTTTCACCTTTTTCCTCAATTCATCAGAGTTTGTATCGCTTTTCTGATTATCTACTTCCACACTGTCGGAGCTTCTTTTCTTACTACCCATTGATCGCAACGATAAAACAAATTGAACAAAATCTCTGTGAAACAAAGAACAGAATAGATGAATTTGAGCTTACAGATAAGAAATGGATCAAATTGAAACAAACGAACACGAGATTGATCTCATAGGGACAATATAGCTATAAGTTAGAGGATACAAACCTAATTTCTAACGAATTTGAAATCGGTAATCGTAAGGGTTTTGATAAACCCTAGTAAAGAAGATGTGCAGGTGGTTAGTGTGTTATATCGGCGATGACTGAAGAAAATATGCCCTAGGTTTGGAACAATATAAACCCACCCCGCTGATATGGAAAAGTTTCATTCGTGCTCCTTCTACTTTATATATTTTTCTACAACAGAAATAATAAAAACTTCATAAAATGATAAACAAATTTTAAAAATGTTTCAATTAGGTCAATTATATTTTTATTTGTTTTAATCAGATCATAGATATTTTATTTGTTTTAATCGGGTCACTAAAGGTTTGAAAGTTTTTCAATTAGCACATTAATATTTTTTTAAAAATTTTAAATAATTTACAATTTTTTAAAATGATTTGATTCTTTATAAATATTGTTAATATTTTATATATTTCAATTGTTTTAAAATATTTTTACAATTTATGAGTGATTAAATTAGAACGATTCTGAAACATTAGTTACCTCATTGGGACCAAAAAATTTATAAGTAACCTGATTAAGACAAAAAAATTACGAGTGATCTGAATGGGACAAATAAGTTTATGAATGATCTGAATAAAACAATCTTAAAACTTGATTACTATTTAACAAAATTATCTTAGTGAAAAATGGGAGCTTGAAATATCAGACAAATATACTTGATAAACTCTCACTCGTGATAGATGTCACTAGTGTGGCTTGAGAGGATGTGATAAAAAAAACAGACATTAATTATGTCTCATAGGATGGGAAGGTTGCATACTTGCATCTAATTAAGAGTTAAGACCTTCTGAAAATACATGTATACTTTTTAAAAATTTGATATAGTAAGATAAAATAAGAAAAAATAAGATAAAGATTAAGTTAAGCCTAAAGAAAGAAAGGAAAAGCTAAGTGTATGAGAAATATTAAGGCCTCAAACAAATTAAGAGTTCATAAACTTTATATGGTGTGTCCACAAGCTCATGTCTTATATCATATCCATGGAGAAATGCAAATCTAGCAGATTAAACATATCTA
This sequence comes from Flaveria bidentis, assembly GCA_018326385.1. Taxonomy (NCBI): domain Eukaryota; kingdom Viridiplantae; phylum Streptophyta; class Magnoliopsida; order Asterales; family Asteraceae; genus Flaveria; species Flaveria bidentis. Next base: position 22,798 of record BJCM01137757.1, read on the forward strand.
CCGATCTAATGTCAGTTTTAGATCTATTTGTTCCACTCATCCCCTTCGTATCAAGTTTTTATTGTACTAGAGCTTATATGTATTCTCGTCCCTTGACAAAATACCTCAACATCTCATCATTTATCTTATCTTGTATACATGTTATTCTATTTCTTGAGCGACTCAATGTTGATGGCCCATGAGATGGTTAGTAGGATTATGGGAAGGTTTGACCACATTTAATGGACTGCATAGTTGGATGGTTCGTCTAAGTTTTACACGACCATTGTTAAACAGAAATGATGATTGATTTAACTCGCACCATAATTAAATAAGACTAAGTCCATGAAAACTATATCGTAAAATATACATATATGGTTGAAATATAAAAGTTGTTTGCTGAGTGTTACTTCTTGTATGCTTATTTCATAAACTAATATACTTTGTTTTGCTCATTTTTGAAGTGATTATGAATCTACATGTTTCAGTTTAAGTGTATATACACTCTTTTTATGACACTAATTTGCTAGTATTCTTGTTATTTTACTATTTTAGCTTCCAACAAAATAATGACCGACATGAAATAGTTTATGATGATTGAGTTTTTTTTAATATATGTTTTATGAGATGAAAATAAAATATTAATTAAAAGAAATATTAATGTTTTATAAAATTAAGATAAAAGAAAATATAATAAAATTTTATTTATTTTCTTTGTTTCATTTTAACTTCTTAGTATTGCAGGATCAGTTTATGTCACTAACACTTTGTTTTTCTCTCAAACTCACTTGAACAACACTCAGACGAAGGCAGAGTCAATAAGAGTTGATAACAATATAATAAGTAATGAACAAACATAGAAAAATAATATCAAGGTACTTGCATATATTGCTTTTCAACTCAAATGTTGCAAGACTCTTACAGGAATGGTTTATGAGTTACAATGAGAAACTATATATAATACTACCTATATAATACTATATATAATACTACCTACAGTCGGATATACTTTGATTCTAGCTGGGATCCTATAACTAAAGCAAATACTACAATGCTAGAGTTAATGTATCTTAGATAAAGTCTTATCCAATATATGGTAGTCATGGCAGGTCCATGACTTACCTTTTGTCACCAACTAAAGTTGGCAACTGTGTTATCTAACAAAAGGTGAACAGTGGAATAAAGTATGGTCAACTACATGGCTTTTGAGAAAGCGCCATGCAGTATCTTAGAGGTCTGTAGCGGGTTGTCAGAGACCATACTTATGTCCACTGGTTCATAGCAGTGCCTTCTGAAGGTTAAATGGCTTCGGAAGAACAAGTACTTCCGAAGCCACTTATACTTCTTCCGAGGCTACTTCTTCCGAGGCTTGAGAGCTTCTTCTTTCTTCATACTTCGGAAACAGTCTTCTGATTTCTTCTTCTTAGACTTGATCTTCGGAAGTAAGTTCTTTGACTTCGGAAGTAGAGTTTGTCTTCGGAAGATGATCTTTCACTTTGTATTCGGAAGAACTCTACTTCCTTCGGAAGCTCCACACTTGGCTTCGGAAGCCTTTGTAAGTAGCACTAAAATTTGACTAAGTGATGTGGTTTTGGTTGCACCAGCCTTCTATTTGATCCAACAAACTCCCACTAGGCTGATGCTACCAAAACCTTATTTTTTTCTACTTCTCAAAACCTTCAGCACCAAGGAGAATAAGTATTTATCAGTTTCCTTGTTCTTCCCTGATGTGGTGTTGAGAAGTTTGTACAAATCTTTAGTTGACAGGAACTCCAGTCTGTCACCATGAATGATATGTACCCTTTGTTGTGGCCCTCTAAAAAGAGTTTGTTGATGGGAGCTATATTCATATTTCCATCTAACTATAGGTTCTAATTCAGGACCCTCCACCATCTGTAGAAAGGTTTTGCCCTTGGTAAGAGGTCTTTCCTTGTCTTCTTTTCTTCTCAACTTTAACTCTTCTTCAATCTTGGCTTTTGTAGTTAACTCAGCAAGATGAAGACTGTTGAGATGATTCCTGATGAGAGCAGTACTTCAGAGTTGGAGGGGTTGGAGAATGGTTTCTCGGCTAACTCAGCAATATCAAACCTGCTAGAGTGTAGAAGAGAGGTGGCATTCAGTCTGTTGACTTCACCATTCTCTCTTTCCACAACAAAATTGTGAGTAGCTTCATCGAACCTCCACTGGAGTATTTTCTTTCTAGGCACAAGAGACTGACTAGGAATCTTGTCCTCTTTCTTTGTATCCAGCAGAGCCACCAATTTCCTTCTTAGTCTCTTCTCTTTATCATTTAGTGAATCTGAGTTGAGGCCTAGAAATCTAGCAGCATGGTCCAGTGTCCATCTGTGCAAATCAAGAAATTGATCTCTTATGAGGGAACGTGAAGATCTATCAACATAGGTAATGTTGACAGAGTCTTCCTCACATGAGATGTCGCTCAAAGTTGTGCAATTGGTGAGCTTTGTCTTGATTGCCTTGAACTCCTCGAGAGAGATGTTTGGAAGGCTAAGGGGATGGTTTGGAAGGTTGTTGGGTAGGTTATGGTGCAGAGGTTATGGGAAGTGTTTTGGGTTGAAGGATGGGAAGTTTAGGTGGTTGAGGTAAGGAAGTGGATGTGGGTAAGGGTGTTGGTTCATGGGTGAAAGGTTCAGTCTTGATGGTGAATAGAGATGGAATTGGTTCGGGTTGGGGTTGAGTGGTTGCAGTGAAGGTCATTCCCTGTACCCTTCTGTACATCTCTCTTCTTTTTCCCAAATGGATGTCAGCCTTGATTTCACTGACAATCCGTTGGAGTGTCCTTTCTGACATGGGACCCACCTGCCTTCCAGAGAAGCCATGAGCCCGGAGATAGTATTTCATCCAGGCTTTCTCACCGAGCTTCTTGGTTGAAGTGACCCTTGCTTCTTCTTCCTTCTTTTTTTCTCCTTTAACTTTTCTTTTGCCGCTTTTCTTCTCTCTTTCTCCATTTGATCCTGCTCCTTGTTATAGAGCCAAAGGATCGTTTCATTGTTGTGTGGAGACAATTCTTGAAGAGAGAAGCCTTTGGAGATTAGGAACTCTATCCTTTCCCTCCTAAGCTGCATGTCAGCCTCCTTCTGTTCTTTTTCCTTTTCTTCCTCTAAGGCCAACCTAGCTTGTCACACCCCAACCTTGACGGCGGAAACGTTGAGGAGTGAGAGTTAAGATCGTTCACAGCCACATAACGCTATTATTAAATTCAAAATATATTATTTATAAGTTTAAAAGGTACATTACAAGCATAAGTCTCAAATAAGAACACAATATAAGAAATATAACAAGCTCATTCATTAAGTTAACTAGGTCCATTCCTAGGTGTGAACAACTTCAAAAATGGCGATCAACCTTGAGTATTTCCTGAAACATGTTAAAAATAAAAGGTCAACATAATGTTGGTGAGATTTCCATAGTTTTCAATACATAAGTATATAAAAGATAGCAATTCATGTTGTAATTAGAGAACAAAGTAACTAGGGATGTAAGACAGAATGCACAATCAAACCTCGACAAAGTTTTACAAGTCTCAAACGTTTAAAAGTATATACGATTAGCTAAGTGTACTTGGATCAACCAAGCAGGCTT